>JAMKCH010027325.1:0-34589 GCA_023653785.1 Ophioderma brevispina | reverse complement strand
GGTTGTCCCATTATTTTCAGTGTAAGGAGCTGGGATTCTTCGGTAAAACCAAAGTTTCCCTTTATTCTCTTCGACAAAACAAGTACGAAGTCTTATGACGGGCCACTACCATGGCAATAACAAGTTCCCAATAGGGCAGCGACGGCATTACTCCGTAGGATTTTGAAGTTTCTTGAGTACGCAAACATGGCTGTCCACTTTGAAGCAAGTTAATGCATGAAGACGCATACAAAACAACAGCAACAAATCAGTAAATGCAATTTTATCTTACTTTAAAAGCCACACAGACTCAATGGGTTATTAGCAAATAGGTTCTAATATGAACATATACGTAATCGGATGATAATATGATAATCCAGATTTTCTATTTTCCTCACACTTGTTTCAGATCACAAAGATATTGAATTTGAAGTCGAATCTGCGACTGAGATACTCTTAATAAGTGTACATGCCTAATAAATTGGAGCAAAATTAAAATGCTGACACGGCCCACCATAGATAATCTGATATCATTTTTCAGCTGTTAACACCATCATGTGATGTCGGTAGCATGCAGTTAATGATGACATCAGTTTGACCTATGTTTATCAAGGGTCAGTGTTGCAAATTTAGGGTCAACTTTGAAAATAAAATACTCAAATGGCAAAAATTGGTATGTGATACACAATACAATGACAAAACGGTGACAAATGTCAAAGTGGGTGAAACTTGAATACTAATAGTTCAACTAATCGCTATACCAAAGTGTTTTCTTCCCTGGTTTTCGTTTAAAAAATCAGTAAAGTTATAGTGACCCTTATTTGTTTATGACCATGTGATGTTATCGCGTCAAAGGTAAAATAGGGTTTAAATTTGAAAAATATTCAAACTGCGTCAAACAGCTGGCAAACATTGCATTGATTGAGGTTAATGTTGGCATATTTTTAGCTTCGAGTGAATTGGCAAAAAATCAACTTCACGTGCGTCCGTTTGGACGAAGAATAATGGCCACAAGCCCCACAGCTGGTAAACTTACGCAAGTGCCATGATTTTGCCTGTGAACGAGAAACTAAGAAATATGCGACATTGCAGATATAAAAAACAAAAAAATTCTGAATACGGCGTGAAATTCCAATGACAGTAATGTTTCAAATGAAAAAAATACACACACCCGCCCTAAAAGGAATCAATCCAGGGTCGTCAATCCAACGTTCTAAGCATATCGCGTACGGTAATAACACGCACCGTTCAATGCCAAAATCAATGCATGATTTGTCCAATCATATTTCTTCTCTGTATTAAGCGTTATGAATGACAGTGAAAAATTCAACTCTTCTAATCGAAGTCTCTAAAATAGAGGCATCGCCTCATTCATAGACGCGACATAGGAAAGACGCGTATCGGGAACACTTTTTTAAATCATAAATTGACTAGAGTTTAATTGCAAGTCGTATGTGTGTTCTTAATTTCTTAAGTATATAAAAATGCATTATGTATAGCTGCAAGGGGCAAACTTTAGCAATTGAAGTAATTGGATAGTATAATTAGCACTGCTCACAAGAGATCTTTGACAGTAAATTTGATGCAGCCAGAGTAAGTATATCTTAACAGTATCAGTAGCAGATTTATAGTTAGATATTTTGCTAGCGCATTAGCTATAAAGCTAAAAGCTGCTGTCGTCTTTGAAGATGAATATTTTAGGATGCCATTGTAGTCCTTTTTTTAAAATAAAACATTTGCGACGATCTCGTTGAGTTAAATTTAGCTTTCGGACTGTTATAATGTAGAATTTAGTGTCTTGAAGAGATCGATAGAATACTTGTCGTCCTAGTTGATGGACAACGTTATCATTTCAGGATTTCTGAAAAAAAAATCCTTCGGACTTGATATCGCGGAGCAAGCTATGATTTAGAATTTTCGGTTGGGAAAGGGCATTATCGTTTAACTACAACGCCTTCGAATTCCGGACACTGTAAATCACCTCAAAAAGGTCACATATAGTGAACGCACAGAACTGCATCATAAAGCCAAAACAGCACCTTTTGGAAGAGCGCCCCCATTTTCAAAATATTATATTTTTGCACAGTGGTGTGGTAATGTCTAGTAAACATATACCTGCCAACGACAAGTGCTCAAAAATGAGTATTTATAATAAAATAAGCGATTTGTAAGAGAGTTGGCATCCCCATATTGTATTAACGGCAGAGCTGGAATTGCTAGCGTTGATATCCGTCCATGATGAAAGTGCCACCTCAAGAAATTAACCTCTAGTTTGACTTGCTGAACCGAAGGAACAAACTAAAGGAAGAGCGTAGACACGTACATGGCACAATTTCGGTTATCCATAATGGAAGGGCGTTTTCTGCAGCGTTGATTATTATCGGAGATCTCGATATTTATTATTATTCTAATTACAAATTCCTCGTTGCGCCAGTAGAATATTTCGAGCTCTTACCATTCACAGGATAGTTTTACTAGCCAATTCACCAATAACTTTGGAAATCTCAAAATATTTGGAAAATTGGGGGACGCTCTTAAAAAAATGTGCTGTTATTGCTTTAATGGTATAAATATTCCAAATTCTTGAACCATCATATTCTGGCTATAAAAGTAATATCATTTAATTTGTGCACTATGTTTGTGTGTACAGGGTAGGTTTGACCTTGCATCTACGAACACAGTAACAACACACATACCACTGGCGTATCCCGACTGGGTTTTTGAGGGGACCCGGGGCGGAAGACCGCTTAAAGCTGAAACATCCCCGATACGCCACTGCCAAGACCCGCTAATATAACTTGTTTAACTTGCAACTGTATAAGCTAAAATGAAACTCAACTCACCTTTGATGATTATAAATAAAATGATGAATTTGGCAACCATGTTCATTGTATCGAACGCCGAAAAATAGGTCAACTAGAGCAACTTTAAAAGCACAAGACGAAAAACGTAAAATCCAAAATGGCCCAAAAGATGTATGGCGATAAAAAGATTTGGAAATTCCGACGGGTATTGCCACAGAAAAACACCGTCCTGATAGCACAGTCATGAAACCAATAGCTTTCGTATCTTTGCCAATTTACAGCAAAAAAGGTCTTAGGAACTATAATGCTGGCTGGTAGGTACGGAATGACGCACTTAGATATGAAAAATGATCAAACCGCTTGCGGAAATATAAAAAAGCAATTATGGAATGCACTATTCGATATAAATCCCATGATCTTATTCGATTTTTCTCATGAAAATTCTAAGTTTAACATGAAACTGACCGATCAGAAATCCCTTTGTAAAAAATGGATGACAAGATCTTTTATCAATGCCTTCCTTATTTTACCACGCTCTCAACAGTAATCGATTGTATTTTTTACATAGAGACATGTAAACATGTCTGTCTGCAACAGTGATGCGTTTTATAGGGTGAAGAATTACACTCAAGCGATAGAATACTGTGTTTTTCATCCCAAAAGAAGCATCAAGTTTGATCATAAAAAACCAAGAACATGACCAAAATATAACGTCGCCAACACAAACGTACTGTCTTATTGCATCCGAATTTGCAATGTTATACTTCAGGCGGTGGGGGGCTTTTGGGGGGGGGGGGCGGTGGGGGGGGGGGCGGGGGGGGGGCCGGCCAAGCCTCATTCTATAGCAAATCACCAAAAATGTCAAAAGAAATTACAGCAATACGAGGTGCACACCACAAAACCAATTTGGGTGCTTTGATATCGGTCGATCATGGGTGTTCCCCTGACCCACAACATGCGACCTCGTCCTCGTTCGTTATTCCATAGAACCAAAAAAAATCATAAATCAACCCTTCCCCAGTGTGTTTGATTCTTCAACTCCCAACGTTTTGGAATTAGAAAATATTCCTTGACAAACATATAACAAATTCAGAATTTTTTCGTCCAAGATTTCGGTTTTGCGTGTTAAACCAATGTCGTCGTCTGAAATTGGGATTTCTGCCGCCCTCCCCTGATGTACTTATATTATGGTCTATGCACAAAGTTACATCTGAAGTGATCTAATTAGTGTAATTAATTAAGAATTTTGATCAAAAGCTCAAACTGCATAACGTGATTTCACATACTGTCGTACTTTTCATTACACTAAGTTCAATAGGCGTATAATTAACGATGTTTCGTAAAACCAGCTGTTTTTACGCTTTTCACACACAGATCTATGTGCGTCGTATCTGCCTCGTGCGTGAACATGACATGTTTCACATAGAGATCTGAACGCATTGAAATATAACGGTGAAATTAGCGTGGTATGTGAAAATATTTGCTAATGTTTAATTCCATAGTACAAACATGAAATTTCCCGGTAGCCGAATTTCAATGGCGATTTTTCTCGAAAACGGCATTTCGTCAGATAAGACAGTATGTGATGTGGGCAACGATAAGAGTGGGATGAAAGGGTGGTTTCAAATCGAAAATGCGACATTTTCTTTGAATGCCAAAACATTGTAACTAGTCGGGAGATATGGTCAAAGTTATGGCCTGACCGTAAAGTTTAGTATATATTCATTTTTTTTGCTGAACATGATAGATAAGGGTGTGTAGAATTAGAATCTGCCGGGTGCCACCTTGGCACCCTTGGGCGTTTTGAGAAATCCAAGATGGCGTCGCCATAAATGATAATTATCTATTCAACCCTATATTATCCAACTATGGAGTTAATAAATATACTATAGGACCCAATGAATAAGTGCATGGCAACTTGTAACATTGAGTCATACTTCAAATTCAAAATGGAAGCCAAATCTAATCATTTTAAAATATGCCCTATAACAGCAAATACCTGCGATAAAAATAAACATGAAGTACTTAGATTATGTTGTTAGACACAATAAATGTGTTTCTGATACTTTTAAAGAGGTAACATGATGCCAATCAATATGGCAGCCAAAAACGTGAATATCTTCCAAAAATACTTGACGCAAATATCTAAATATTACCTTCAAGTATAAATTATTGTGTCAATGAAACAATTAGAAATGAATCTATGATCATAACCAATTGATACCAGGTAATCCCGATAAATAAAAATTGGTCAAATTATAAATTGAAGGCAATATATGTGAAAAAATGTAATTCCTATGGTATTTTGACAACTTTGCGCCATATTAGTTTTATTTCGATTTTGGCGCATTTAAAACAAATTGAAATGTATGTTGTACATTGGTTAGGATCAAAGGTACAATTCTAATGTCATAGACACATTGATTTCGATTTGAAGGCTGTAATACTTACAAATTTGTGTCAAGTATTTTTTGAAGATGTTCACGTTTTTGGCTGCCATATTGATTGAAGTCATGTTACAACTTTAAAAGTATCAGAAATACATTTATCGTGTCTAACAACATAACCTAAGTCCTTCATGTCTATTTTTATCGCATGTATTTTGCTGTTATAGGGCATATTTTAAAATTATTGGATTTGGCTTCCATTTTGAATTTGATGTATGACGTAATGTTACAAGTGCCATATACTTGTTCATTGGATCCTGTAGTATATCTAGTAACTAGTCGAATAACACCCATTTGTATAAAACGGGTTTCACAAACAATCGAATACATATTCGATAGCTTTGCGTGTCCAAATATCTCAAAGCACACAGATAAATTGCGAACGAATTCGTATTCGATGGGACAAAAATGCTACTTCTGTGATCAAAATCGATAATAGGTCTGTCAAGATTTAAGGCAATCAATGAAATTTACCTTTCTATTCTTCATTAGGGATTGGTCATGTTATTTCCCATTTTAATTTTTGTGTTTTAATTATGTTACTTGTACTAATTGAAACCTACGGTCTGTGCGTCGTGTTAACATTTGTACAAATAAACCAAATTTATCACTTTCAGGGGGACATTAACTCTTGTATTACCAAAGGGGAGGAGTTATCACCCAGTTAAACTTTCCTCCGGTGCCCGAAAACGTTAAAAACTTTCGTTAAGTCTTCCTTTAATTCACATCCTTCTGCTCATTTTGGCGAAACAAATGTGAAGGTATCAACGCGGGGTTAGCTTCGAAGTCGATTGGTGGGAAGTGGTTCTATTACCTCTACTACCCATTATTGAAAATGCAGCATTCTGATTGGTCAGTTTACTGGCCATTATTCTGCAATAATGAGCCGCTAATGCATTTTCTTATCATTTATTTTCATTCATTAGCATACAAAATACACATAAATTAGGCATATTACCTTAAAATCTATACAAACAAACAATAGAATAGACATAAAGGTTTTGTAGTATCATCTATGGGCTCATAATGTATCCTCGGGCGAAAAAAAAAGAATAATGGGCGCCATTATTTAGTTTTTCCGACCTCGGGCACATTATTCGCCTATAAATGATATTGCATTACCCTTTAGTTATTAGTTCATTTGTTTTAATTATTTAAAATTGTATATTTAAAATTATCTGAGTATATTACCCATTTAACTGTTAATTCGTTTCAAGTTTGGTATATATTTTAAGCGTGTACATTACTTTAAAAGATGGGCGCTATATATGTAATTTGAAATTTAAGAAAACGAGAAAAATATGGTTGTTCTAAAGTTGTATAGACCACTTTTATCCTCCAAAACCTTTCAAGAGAGTTTGAAACCATCCAAGTTACATTTTAAATATTTTCTGAGGCTCAATTTTTGAATATTCTAGCCAATATTTATTGTGTGGTGGCAGCATGCATACTATTATATACTTTTAAATGCCTCACTACAATGGTTTATCGTTCCTTCTAACGTATTTTTACACCTGAAATTTAATGTTTTTTTTCTGTGCAATAATGAGTAATTTAAAACTATGGAAACTAAATAAGATATTAATCAACATTAAGGAGCCAAATTTTAAGAAGTTGTAAATTTCTGAATTAGTTGGTCAGTCTGCGGCTATATTTTACACGAACGATAATGCACAGTGAATGTTTCCCATTATTAACGCTTATGGAAGAATCGTTTGTATACAAATTGCATTGTTTGGTGGTGGGTGGGGTGGGGTTTTTGGGGGGGGGGGGGGGGTGGGGGGCGTTGTGTAGCATAAACACAAATGCAATTGACATCGTGCATACAGCGTCGTCGGCGTCGTCATCATCATCGTCATCGGCAATCATCATCATCACAGAACAGAGCACAGCATCGATCATAGCATCTGATCAGTATCAGCATCATCATACATCGATCATAGCACATTATCGTAGTCAAGCTCGATGTTTCCGTATTTCATCGGTATTGCCACCGTCCATCACCGCCATCGTCATTTTTATCATCGTGGCACATCGCATCATCATCTTATTTAAAATCGTAAAAACCCACACATTATATACTCTCCCAGTACCAACATTAGAAATCAACGGGTTTCAGGCAGTCGAATACGTATTCGATTCCTTAGAGCACAGCGAAGCAAACATTTTGGTTTTGGCAAACTGTCCAAATCACAATTCAGTGGCCATTTTGAATAATAAACAGTTGTTTTTCGATGGTATTTAATACTGTCGTCAGTTAGTAACCCGTTCATTGTCTTCACTCACCACTATAGCCATTTCCTTTATTTCATTTAAATCTACCACCATTCCATAAGTACCGTCAAACTTTCAACGCCTTTCTCAGAAAATAGCAGGTCATGCGGATTCGACCAGTAGGCTGAACCACGACGATTATTACTCAATCAATCAGTGTAAACCTTAGCTGGAAAATTCTGTAGATAGCACATATTCAAAAAGCAGTAGATTGTAAAAATAATTAAAATAATATAAAGTCCATATATCTTAGGATAACCTCATTATTATAAAATCACAATGACGAATACATCCAGACCAGTTGACGAATCTGCTAACAGATATCAAACTGTTTCGACCTCTTTCGCGTGTAACAACGCTCCCTAACATTATTGGGGTCCCCGAATCAGTCCGAAACGCCGTCAAAATAGGGTTAGGTTTGGAAGTTTTAAATCTTATGGTTAGGATTCACCATTGCATTTTGGAACTGTTAATTAATCGTACCCTCGAGAAACCAAGAAAAATCGAACTCTAGGGTCAGTTCCACCTCCATTTCCATTCGCTTGTCCTACGATGTCGAGACTGATGGTAGATATTCATCAAGGTTCAAATATACTACCTTATACATTTGTACCTTACAATAAATTTGCAATCTTTGCTGCTCAGTTAACTTTCCTTAATATCAAATTCTACTTAGCATTAGTTGTAAATTTATCAATGATTGTTTCTTAGGGGGGGGGGGGGGGGGGGGGGGGGGGGGGGGGGGGGGGGGAGCTGTGGTAACTGCACTTTATCATTTTTGGAAAAAGGTGGAAATAAGCGCGCGCAAATGACGTCGGACATTGGACGCAGGGAGAACAAATCTGTAAAGATCTTTGGCTGTTGATGTGGGATCTTCTGCTATGATGCCATCTATCTTTATCGACATCAAGAGCCAAACTCTAGGGGACACTAACAGAGTTAAAGGACTGATAGCGGATCTAGTGTTCAAAAGTGGTATAGACCACGCCTAGACAGATATATAGTTGCAACTTGCAGAAATAGGTGACTCCGTGTATTGCTCACCAATTCAAAATCCGGAAGCAGAGGCAGTAGATGCCCTTTCAATGAGTTGGGAGGGGATAGTAGGATACGCCTTCTCCACGACGTGCTGTGTGATAATCCTTCAACAATCCTTTCGTCCCCTTTCGTGTATAAGACTAGAATAATCCCAGCTATTAAAAGCACTGTAAAGAGAATACCTTGTTATCTCAAGGCTGCTGAGGATATGGGCATCCAAAATCTCTGATCAAACCTTTCTCAACCTTGTAGTGTAGAAGTTGTCAAGAGACGACTTAAAAAGGGCTTTTCAAAGCGAACTGCGCAATGCATAGTAATGCTCCTCTAACAAGATTCTGACCAGTACAGAGCCTACGATTGTGAAAACTAAGACCAAAGATATCAATATACATAGACTGCAATCTCATCATGTCACAAATGTGTATTGGAGTTCCAATTGGCCAGAATTGGTTTTGGTAATGTCTCAACTTAAGCCAATAAAGAAATTCTCCCAAGGCCGGGTTGTCGACGGCTAAACCGTCAGCCCATCGGGTTTCAAAGTTTCACACACTGGATCCTATCTAAAAGTTGGAGAATTTCCCATATTAAGGCTTGTTAGTGTTGCTACTGAAGTTAGTGCCTATAATTGTATTATTTGAGCAGTCAAACGAGAAGTTTATAACGCCTATCTCAACTTCCTTCATTTCAAGGATTATTTATTCTAAATGTAACCTTATGTTGGTGGGCTGCCTCTGTAATTGGCAGGTAGCTGAGCGAATTCGTTTGGTAAAAGATTTGGTAAAAATAGTTCTCAAAAAAATTTATATGAGGCCAATCTCTTATATTTACCCGGTGTATATTTACAGGAGCAATGGAAATGATAAGTAGGTTTACTTGTACTAAAATCTATTCCCCCTTTTTGCAACATCCTAAAGATTTCATAGTTTTCCATGTGCGCAGTTCTTAGTTTAATTTAAAATGGTTCAATATCATCCTGGGTAAATTGTTTACAGAATGTTCATAGTTCTATTTCAAAATGGACTCAAATATTCTATTTAGCCATATAGGGACAAACATCACTAGTAGTTGCCCTCCTTTCATGATTGGGTATACCCAAAAGTCGATCAAACTGTTACAACAAACCATTTGAGATACTAGTATTCATCTGTGCGCCAAGGCACTATTAAAGAAGTACCCCCAGGATTTTTTATTCTATAGTGTTGAAACTAAATGTTATAGACTGGACAAACTATGCTTTTCGACGACTCAGCGATGTATGGTTTGTATAGGTTTAAAAGACACAAACAAGTTATTTTTAACCGGGGCCTGTACAAACAACTTGGCCCCTTGCAAAACACCATATGGCAAAAAACTAATTACTTCACAAATAAATATAAATGCACTATATGGAACATACGCAAGGTTGAACATGTGCTGTTATATTTGTTTGGCAATTCACTTTGGTAAGGTATCGAGAGGTCGCTTCCTCAGTATACCCTGTGTTATTTGATCGGTATATCTAGTGTTGTCATATTACAGCAGAGGATATAACTTTTATTCTTACTGATCTCACAAGCGAAGGAATGTTGTCTGTTATTTAGATAATCCAGAAGTGGAACACTGGTGTGTGCGGTTTAATAGGACATTAAACCAATAATTATATTTATTCGGTTCATTATATAAAGGCGCATACTCTCTAATACGCAATTGTCAATTCAAATCGGACGAAGCCTTAAACGTTATTAAAATAAAGAGCCACGCCGCATCGGAATGGAAGACAAACGAGAGATTCGCCATCAACCGGCATGCTAGGTGAAAGCAAGAAGAGAGAATCACAATCTTCCTCTGTCCTCATACTCATCTTTATCTTCACTGAATACTCCATCGCAGATATGATAGGCGGTGTCGTCTTGTGCTGTTACGTTGTGTGGTTGCTGGGCGGTCTGTGATTGACACTAAGGGGGCATCTTCAGCGTAAGCACCGATCTCCTTTCATTACTGAGGGTCAAGTGTTGCCCTATGGAATCGTTGTTAATAAGTTAACAACGTTATTGGCGGGAAAAGAAAGGTGAACACCAGGTAGGCTTATGAACTTTACATACACATTGAACATTTTTCGTAAAGAGTCGTGTTTAATTAAAACTAATGCTGCTTATCTTGTTTGTATTGTCGATATCAAAAAGGTTTGTGATTAAAGGGATTATTGGCATAAATCTATCGGCACTATATAATGAATATCGAAATAAGACGTACCATATGGTTTTCATGGTCAGTGCGAGTATTCCTTGCGAAAAAAACCAGATTATTCGACAAATGTCACGACTACAACAATCCATGAAAGCTGCCATCTTTATTCCGGTGCTATATTTATAATGCCGCACGCAATACCAAAACGGAAGCCAGCGTGAATATTTCGCTGGCTTCTGTTTCGGTATTGCGTGCGGCGTGGTAAATATAGCAAGGGAATATAAATTGGCATTATCCATGATTGCAATACAGTCGTGACATTGTCGGAATAACTGGATTTTTTTCGCAGGATATATTCCAATGAACATGAAAACCATATGGTATACGTCGTATTTAGGGAGATTTCATTATATATGTCGATAGATTTATACCAATAATCCTCTTGAACATTTCAGCTTAAAACCATTAAATTGGTGATCTAGTGATCGGCAAAAACGCTTACATGTAGAGACTGCATAAGAAGTTAGTGTTGGGTTTCATTGGTTTTCTCATTTTATCGTTCTGTTTGTATGTTTGTTCGTTTGCTTGGTCAGCTACTGTGAAAACCTATTGACATGGCAAAAAACGCATTTTCTTTTTGTCCTAATTTGGTAACTACGCAATTATGACAGTCAACTATCCCCTATTTAAATCTTATGAGCTCCAATAACTTTTTTATCCAAATCGGAGCAATTTTTTAGAGGGGCATTCGTGAACCACAGCGTCGCCCCCACCCCTTACCTAAAAAGTTTTACCTCAACACCGTGACCTAAAGAATTATGTGTTGCCATCAATGCGTACCTACCAAATTCGATCTGCTTTGAAGAATCATAATTTTGTATTTTCTGTCCGTAAATGGACAGAAATTACAATAAAAGTGGCTATAGGGCAAGCCTGATACAACAACATTTGCGAATTAAAATGAAAACGAAAGATTTAATCACTCAAAACAATTTTACTCAAATGTATTACCAATGTATGCTAGCTCCCGTTTATATGTTTTTCGTGTTTTATGTTAGTAGACGTGCAAATTGACAACCAGTTAGTTGTTTTTAGCTGAATTTCTCAAATTTATGTGTACTATTTTGTCCAAGTATAATTCAAGGGCGACAAGACTACATCCAGATACCAATCCGTTGTAACTGAGCCTAGTGTGGTGTTCCGGTGGAGCGCCTCCTCCTACCTGTCCAAGTTACAGCCGAATGTTTCTGAAGGTACAAAACAATAAAAATAATTATAACAAATAACTTATTAATGTAGGTATCTTCTGAAGAAAAAAACAATATTGGACTACCTTATGATGAGGTCCAAGGAGCATGTTAATAATAATAATAATTTATAACGCGCACATATCAACCCTACGGGGTGTTCAAGGCGCGATCGCCCATTATTATTACGCTGCTATCAGGAAATCGCCGCGCAATCATTTCGATCATCTAGGTGGGGCAGCTGGCTAGGCACCAAACTCTATCAGCCACTAGATCGTACTATACCCCCATAAACCCATGCTTGGGTCACGAAGCAATTGAAAATTAGTATCTTGCTAGCCCAAGCACCCAAACACGGGGACCAGAATGGGGCTCGAACTCACGATTTAAAACGGTTCAATGATAATGATGTTATTGTTATTTACCTGTTGGTTTATTTCTTTTCTTTCTTTTTTATTTCGAATTGACTAAAGACTTGAAATAAGCAAGTTTTTTATTTTTTTTATTTTTGTCTAGGTCGTACGTTTTAGCGAGGGCCAATGTGTGTGATTTCCTTGGTGGCTGGACTATGCTTCCAGATTTCCGCAGTCTGTTAGACGTTCAACATTGTGTACCAAATGTATTTAAATTAAAGTCTGAATTAGGGACTACTTTAATTGACTGACAACATACGTGAGTTTCCAAAGGTCAGGATCGAAAGTAATAATACAATGCGATATTTAATTTATTGTGTTATCGTAATTATTAGCTAAAATCGTGTGTTTTCAATAAATAGTGTTCATAGAAAATAACATTTTACAATACTTTTGACCAAAGATGGTTAACTTTGACCGCTGTAAATAGGACATTAATGCATGAATTTGGAGCATTTCGCCTGAGGAAAGTTTCAACTTTTGAGCAACAATTTATTAAACATGAGTATGTAAAAATATATTAATAACAAAAGTTGAGACGTTGAGACAGCTAATTGTAAGTTAAAGCATTAAATGTCACTTAACACTTTAACATCTTTAATCGACACGAGGACATTTCCAGCGAAAAATGCCCCCATTTTGATTTTTGGAACCGAGTTTTGAGATTTATAATACAAATATATTAAATCACACATCGAGTGACCTAAGCCGAAAATGCAGTGTTGTTTGGGTAATAAACAAGTTGAATCACGAAAGAAAATCAAGCATGGTCTCTAGATCTCTCATCAAGTGCAAATTTAGGGAAAATGTTTATCCTAAGAAAGTATTTAAATTATTAAAAGCGTTAGTCGCGCTCACATTAAAAGGGCATTTGTGATCCACAGCCTCGTCTCCGGGAATTACCTAAATAAATTTAGGGTTGTATCATTATGAATCATGGGTAAGTATAGTATGTGTGCGAATCGGACGTGCCAAATTCCATCGTCCTTACAAGAAATTTAACTTTTATTTATGCCCGTAAACGGACAGAAAATTATGGGTACAGTAGTCTATGGGAGGACAGTTTGCTCATATTTGCTCATACACCAAAACGCGAAGATCAGAACAACTGGAAATTGGGGAAGAATACGCTTTACTCAAAGCTATCTAGTGAAATGTGAACAAAACAGGGGTGGGTGTGGTAGAAAATCAAGAAATGCACCTTACATACTGAAATCTTAATGATTATTAAACCACCCTAACCATGTTAAGCTGATATTACAGTGTTAGTCGTGTAGTGTAAACCTTTATACGTGTCGTGTTGTACATTGATACTTTAAAATGTTAATAAAGTTTTACTCAAACCATTGACACTTGTTTTCGGGTGGCAAAAAAATGGGGTCTTTGGGTGTAAAGTTTTTGCAAATTTTTCTAAAATATTGATCTGGAGGTCTTTGGGCCAATATTTTCAAAATTTTCCGGAAAAATAGGTGTCTTTGGGTGACAGTGGTAAATTTTCCCCCAAAAAAATGTGGTCTTTGGGGGAAAAATTTAAAAAAAACATCATGGAGTCTTTGGGTAACGACGATGCTGAAAAATGGGGGCCTTAACAGCCTTACATACGTGTAACCTCCAAAGTGGGAGTGACCCCCCCCCCCGGAAGGTTTTATGGTGTAATGTGTTGTCATTCATAGACACCATTTGTGAACCCCTGGGGACCACTTGTATTCCAAGGTGGCTATCATGCTCACGTATAACCTCCCAAAATGTACCCTAAACGTCTAGTCTTGGGAATACCCATGACCGGATCGCATCAAAGCGTCAAATCGGTTTGTGGTTTGCATTGCTATAATCCATTTGGGTGAGTTGCTATATTTATGTTGAATGAGGCTTGGCCGCCATCGTCTGGACCAGACGAGGACAAGGTTGGAAAAATGGCAACCCAATACATGACTGTACTCTTGTTTCCAATTACAATCCTAAACAGATTGCCATAAAAGAGGTCGGCCGCGATGTGATGGACAAGGTCTATAGAAATGTAGGTCTCATCCATTTAATAGATACGAGAATGCTGTCTTATCTATTCGCTACGACCTGCATTGTATAACCACAAGTACATTAAAGCAATAATATCACATTTTTCTGAGAGCGCCCCCAATTTGTCAAAGTTTTGCGATTTTTACACGGTTACATGGGTAAGGTAGTAAACATACCTGTGAATGGTTAAGCCTCGAAAATGGTCTATGTGTCGCAAACGAAGGAATTGTGTAATAGAATTAATTAATATTTCGGAGATATCGATAATAATTAAACGGCTGCTGGAATTACGGCCTTCCATGAAATAGCCGGGAAATAGACCCATGTACGTGTTTACCTATCCATTAGTTGTTTATTGTTAAGGAAAGTCAAGTTAGAGGTCATTTTCTTGACGGTGGCACATTTTTAATCAGGCAGGACAACACTTAGCATTTCCCAGCTCTACCGCTATAAGTACAAGTCTGGGATTCCAATTTATTACAAAATCGATTATTTTATGATAATACGCATTTTGAGCATCTCGTTCG
Organism: Ophioderma brevispina; assembly: GCA_023653785.1. NCBI lineage: Eukaryota > Metazoa > Echinodermata > Ophiuroidea > Amphilepidida > Ophiodermatidae > Ophioderma > Ophioderma brevispina. The sequence goes on along the minus strand of JAMKCH010027325.1, from coordinate 19,678 downwards.
AAGGTGTAGTTCTAGACCAATTACCAACATAACTGTGCAAAAATATTCAAAAATTTGAAAATTGGGAGAGATCTTAAAAAAATGTGCTGTTATTGCTTAAAGGCCAATGGCTACACTCACATAAAGCAAGATGCATAGTGAGAACGGAGTAGTTGCGTTGAAATTTAAAAAAAAAAATTGTGGCCCCTAGGCGGGTGCCCATCTCTCTGTCTTTGGCGTTCGGGCCAGAGTCCCTCATATCATGTTGCTGTGGGTGGTCGCCACTCCTCCCGCACAGCGAGTCTGTTTTGCATTCTCCAGCATATGCCGTGTTATATAATACAGTGTCCGTGTGACTGAATGTCCTACACCCATCTGTCTATTGTGTGATCCATGAGTTCTACGCATCATTTGTTTCAACAATGTACTCAAATGGCCCTCGTCTACAGGCACGGTTTATGGTATCTAGGACACACTCTCTCATGGGGACCTCTTTTCCCTTAACACCGGTACCATTTAAAAAGCCAGCGAGGTAAAGTGCTGCCCAAGTTTCCTTACATACTGTAACCTCCAAGTGGAGTGACCCCTCCCCCCTCCCCCCGGGAAGGTTTTATGGTTTTAATGTGTTGTCATTCATAGACAACCCATTTGTGAACCCCTGGGGACCACTTGTATTCCAAGTGGCTATCATGCCACGTATAACCTCCAAAATGTACCCTAACGTCTAGTCCTTTGGGAATACCCATGACCGGATCGACATCAAAGAAGCGTCAAATCGGTTTGTGGTTTGCATTGCTATAATCCATTTGTGTGAGTTGCTATATTATGTTGACTTAGTCTTGGCCTCCATCGTCTGGACCAGACGATGACAAGGTTGAAAAAATGGCAACCAGCAATAATGACTGTACTCTTGTTTTTCCAATTACATCCTATAAACAGATTCCATAAATATGTCGGCGGCCGTCCGTATGGTTGTGGAAGGTCTATAGAAATGTAGGTCTCATCCATTTAATAGAAATCGAGGAATGCTTTTCATCATCTATTCGCTACGACCTGCATTTTCATAACCACAAGTACATTAAAGCAATAAAGCACATTTTTCTGAGAGCGCCCCCAATTTTCAAAAATTTTGAGATTTTTAACACGGTTGCATTGGTAACTGGCTAGTAAAAACTATACCTGTAATGGTTAAGCTCGAAAATGTCTATGTGTCGCAAACGAAGGAATTGTGTAATTATAATAATTAATATCGGAAGATCTCCGATATAATTCAAACGGCTGCTGGAAACGGCCTTCCAATAATGAAAGCCGGGAATGGCGCCTGTCGTGTTACGCTCATCCATTAGTTGTTTTATTTGTTCAGGAAGTCAAGTTAGAGGGCAGTTTTTTGAAGGTTGGCAACTATTTTACATGGCCGGACAAAACTTTACAGCTTTCCAGTTAACCGCTATAAGTCCAATCTGGGATTCCACTTCTAATTACAAATCGCTTATTTTATGATTAATACGGGCATTTTTCTGAGCCTTCTCGTCGCAGGTTGTAGTTCCAGAAACAATTACAACATAACTGGTGCAAAATATCAAATTTGAAAATTGGGAGCGCTCTTCAAGAAATGTGCTGTTTCTTGCTTTTAAGGCCAATGCTAAAATCACATAATCAAGATGCATATGAGAACGAGTAATTTGCGTTAGAAAATTTTTAAAAAATTGTGCGCCCCTAGGCGGAGTGCCCATCTCTCTGTCTTTGGCGTTTGGCCAGAGTCCCTCTATAATTTGCTGTGGGTGGTCGTCCACTCCCCTCACAGCGAGTCTGGTTGGCATTCCCACATTTGCCGGTGTTTATAATACATTGTCCTTGTGACTGAATGTCCTCCCACCCATCTGTCTTTGTGTTATCCATTGAGTGCTCTACGAATCATTTGTTTCAACAATGTACTCAAATTTGCCTCGTCTACAATGTCACGGTGTTTATAGTAGCTAGGACACTCTCTCATGGGGGACACTCAGTTTCTTTACACCGGTACCCATTTAAAAAGCCAAGCGAGGTAAAGTGCCTTGCCAAAGTGGCCACAGCGGGGCTCGAAACCCACAACAAATTCTTATGAGGCGAGCGTTGATCCATCACCACAATTGCCCCCGGATGTGCCTCTTTATAGAAACTAGTAGTTTCTTGCTTAATAACTGATGTTTTCTGTTACAATTACGGTGTCACAGCGTCTGGTGGTAGCAGCAAAGTTGGTGGAGGTAGCAATCACCTTGCATGACTTTACACCCTGACTTCATCCAACCAATGGCAGAGAAGCCAAGACCGCCGTCGTTCCTACATTTACGGCGCCGAATACCGAAATGGAGCAATTAGAACCTCTGAACAATCTCCATGGGCATGACGCGCCGTGCTCTGCATGTCGAGCAATGCGCCGAAGTACAGTCTTGATGATTCCTGGGGCCACATCTTGCCCCTCTACAGGGATGGACTCGTGAATATTTCGGTTACCTGATGGCTGCTAGAGAGAAGACCTTAAACGAACGAACTAATTTGCGTGGATTATCATGCGGAGGCAACTCCCTTTCCCGGATGCGTATCAACACGGCGATTTGCTGTTTCCCGTGGAAGCTTATTGTAATGAGGACGCTGGTGGCGGTTTTGTCCATGTTCACCTTACGTTGATGGTTTGAATTAACGTTGGCGCGGTGTGCACAGTTTATTTAGAATGCGAAACAATTGTAAATTGTCACAGTTACTAGAGCAGTGGTTGATTTCACGTGTCACGAACTGCCTTCTCTTCAATAACAATCTTAATGCAAAAAATTAGATAATTATGTGGTTTTACGGTACAGGGATGGATTGATCTCCTGTTGAAGCGGCCACTTGAATTGCATTGAACCCAGTCCTTCCTGAGCTCGCAGCGTTTCCCCTGTCTCTTAGTGCTTGGAAACCTAGGCCCTCTTGCTTAAGATTGTAATTACTACTAGGATGTCCGTATGGTTTATGATCAGAGAAACCGGCACTACAGTATTTATGAGGACTCGAAAGCCAGCTACCTGAAAAGCTTACGGTCAACCAAAAACGTTTTGCAGGCTTATTGCTTAACACCAGACTCATTACACCAGATAAAAACATTCTCTCGATTTGCGAAGTGGAGGAACAATCAACTAAAACTTAAGTTTAACTTTTTTACCACCCTGGAAGTTGTATCTTGCTTGTGTCCATTCATATCACACATAGCAATTGCTCCAATGAACACTTGATTTTTCTTAATAACTTTTACCAAGTAATCTCTAACTAAAACAAATTCGCTGATATCAGCCCTGGTCAACATACGATCAATGTTGATCATGCAGTACTGACCAATCTATAAAATTCTATAAATAAAAGGGCGTCCATATATTTAACGTTCATTTGCAGCTTACCTTCTCTTTTTCCAAAGGAGTTCGACACTAATATTATTATTTTATTATTTTATTATTATCATTATTATTATTCTCATCAGAATGAATTACACCAGTCCTCATAGTCTGTTTCTTTTTATTCGCATAAAAATGTGAAAATGTTTTTAATATAAAGGTTGCTCAAAGGTACATCCACATCATGTATATGTGTCCCGTGCGTATGCGTGTCTATGTTGTAGGAAAACTTTCCTTTCCGATTTTTGAAAATAAAGCACTGGGTGGTCTCATCTTTATTCTTAACCTAGTCCAACACTATATCAGATAAACCATCCCGCAAACCAAGAAGCTTAGGATCCATACCATTTTGTAAACTTTTTTTGTCTCATTTATTAACACCCTAAATTTCTAATCTCAAACGGCATTGAAGTTCTCTTGTCGGCTGGTCCCTCGGGACACTCGTGGTTCCAACTGTATGGAATAGGCCTCAATTGTCTGGAAGTTCTCCTTGTCTGCTGGTCTCGGGACACTCCTGTGGTTCCAACTGTATGGAATAGGCCTCAATGTCTGGTAAAGTATACAAGGACAGGTGTCTCAGAGTCTGTATTGCCTTCAAACAACTGAAATTATAAAATAAATTAAAATGAAGCGGAAGCGAATGTAGTCACGTACTTATTACTTATACAATACAAATATTAAGAGAGAATTATGAGCCACCATCTCGCGCCAACATCGAGAAGTTATTTCATCGAAGTAAGCTGTGACCTCTTTTACAATCCCCGAAATGCATTGTGCCCTTCGGTGGTTTTCATCGCGTCTGGACTCTTAGTAAAGAGAAAGAAAGAAAACTCTAGGTAATTTCGTCGATGTCTTTCCTGCGGTTTCTCCCTAAAGCGAAGAATTCGAGGATTTGTATTGAGCAATAGATAATACGCACGAAAAAAAATGAAGGCGTCTTTAAGGCAGTAGTACTTTTCTGAACTTAACGCATATTAAAAAAAAAATAATTAGTCCAATAAAATCATTCATATCAATTATATTGAACATTAGGAGAGACAAGGCTAATTTCAGACTTCAAAGGTTGATCAATCAATTGAGGATCTCCATTTTGTAATTGGAAAACTGAACGCTAAATTTAAAGTGTGTGTGTGTGTGTGTGTGTGTGTGGGGGGGGGGTGTGTATGTGTATGGTGGTATGCTTGCACACCCCGGCAAGGGGGGACACACACTTGAAAAATCATAATATTAAATGCGAAAGAGTGGCGTCCTGCGGTCCGCGGTTCCGGAAGGAATGTGACCTCTGTGTATACATTTATAATATCACCTTCAACCACACGAAAACAAATTACCTTTGGGCTTCCTGTGTCATCTGTAATGTAGACAAGGTATTTATAGCATCCTCATAGTTTATGATGAATGATTTCACCCATAGCCTAGCATAACCTTGCGTGATTAGACCCGATACTGTATGAACATCAACCAAGTCGACTTTAATCCACACGTCACCAGTGAAAGAAGCTATCCACGCAGAATCATGGTGTAATCTGGCATAGTTGGCGTTCCTCCGTGGATATGCTGTCATCGATAAGGTGCCATCCTCCACACCCAATTGATTAGAACATGCTGAGGAATGTTAAAGTGAATTCATGAAGTGTTTATACCGAGCTTTAAGTACTAGATAAAGGAGGAGAAGTAGAACATTATCAGATATAATGTAGCTTGTTCAGGCGTGGCTCGCCTTGCAAGCGATTAACGCCTGAACAAGAATAAATTGATATCTGATTATGTTCTACTTCGAATTCTTTATCTGACATACTCGTCGGGCAAAAAAAAAAAAGAAAGGTTAAACCTTCAAAATATGTTAAAATAACGTGTTTTCCGTCATTTCCATGATGCTTAGCTATGGTTTAATTGATCTTTATATAAAAAAACGCTGTATACACACCGTGTGCGTATTTGGTCCTCTAAAGTTAGACTTATTGAAGGGATCAATCACAACAGGGGGGACACACTAATGAGACAAGATTTTTTGAAAGGGATAATCGGATTTCAAGGTTCTGCATTACAACAAGTTGACGGACATCCTCCATAGAAACGGGAATGTTGAAAATGCACGCTCTACAGCACACAAAATTGGTATAGGGAAAATGCACGTAACTCCAGGTTTTTTTGAAGTCATTACTCCCAACAGAAGCCTGTTTTGGATATAGTATCTTTATAGAATGTAAATTACATTTGTTATCTTTCTATTGATACAAAAATATTATACTTTTGTGAAAAATCCGTACAGGTACCTGCAGCTTCCAAAATTTTACTTTTGAACGTAATTTCCTACAGGGCCTGCAGGTGGGGTCTATTTACAAGGCACTGGTATCTTCATTCACTAAAGTATCTTGCTCAGGTAGTTGCATTCGACCCTTCTGAACATTCGAGCCAAATTTTCAAAACAATCTGAAAACTTTCACCATAGGTACCTATGCAATATTCATAAATATGTTAATAACCCAGCCGGTCCAGCGTAATCACCTCGTGCTTATGCACACACATTGCAGGGTTGCCAAAACTTATCAGCCCAATTCGAGGGCAGCCGCGCGAAAAAAAAAAGTTGCCAAAAAAATAAAAAGCTCTCAAAATTGAAGTTAGGGAGCATTTAAACCATACTTTGCGTTAATTTTGGACTCGATCAGTTTCACTTGAACAAAATTCAAGATCAAATTAATTTTCTCAAAATTGAGCACAGTGGGAGTTCGACCTTTCGCCGAGGAGAGATTAGATTAGGAAGCAATCTTAACCACTTAGACTAGCGAGGGATTTGTTGGCGGAATAAAGGCAGACTCATGCGTATAATACAATACATACACGTAACAATAGAAACGATCAGCATCACGCAAGATAATACTGTGATACACGAAAGTTAACAAAGGAAAGAAATTTCCCTTCAAGTAGGGGCTCACTCTCTTCTTTTCTTTTTTTATTGTATCGCAACTGATTGACAGCAGCCATTTGTCATCCGTCATAAACGGCTGGACACTTACCCTACGGACGGTGTTCTTAATTTAAGTGATTTCTATGCTTGTTTGTAGCAAGAACATCGTTGTGTGTGTGTGTAAGAACAACTTAAAACACTTTTCAAATCGTATTTACCTCTACTTCTTTACAATATCGTCTATTGAAAGTGAAAAGTAGCCAAAAATGCGCGAATTCGCTTTGGGCCTTTGCAGTTCGCGGGCCGAGTAGCCAAAGTCGCCCAGTTGGGCTACCAAGTCGTGGTTTTGGCAACATTGGTGATGATTGCACCGGCTTTGGCGTGCGTCCCGGGCGTGCGTATGTTTATGGCACTACTTCCTTATCACTGGGCAACGGCACCCGGTAATTTGGGCTGAGAGAATATGTAAATAGACTAGTGTTTGACATCATCCTAATTATAGTTTTGCACTGCTCTCGGGGAATACATACCCGTAACAATAGAAAAGATCAACATCACGCAAGATAATACTGTGATACACGAACGTATGAAGAAATTTCCCTTTCAAGAGTAGGGCTCACTCTCGTTCTTTCTTTTTTTATTGTATCGTCGCAAACTGATGACCGCAGCCATTGGTCATCCCAGTCATAAACGGCTGGACACTTACCCTATACGGACGGTGTTCTTAATTTAAGTGAATTTCTATTCTTGTTTGTAGCAGACTCGTGTGTGTGTGTGTAAGAACAACTTAAAACACTTTTTTCAAATTGTATTTACCTCTACTTCTTTACATATCGTCCTCTTGAAAGTGAAAAGGAGCCAAAATGGCGCGAATTCGCTTTGGGCCTTTGAAGTTCGCGGGCCGAGTAGCCAAAGTCGCCCAGTTGGCTACCAGTCGTGGTTTTGCACATTGGTGATGCTTGCACCGGCTTGGGCGTGAGTATGTTTATGCACTACTTCCTTATCACTGGGCAACGGCACCCGGTAATGGCCTGAAAATATGTAATAGACTAGTTGTGTGACATCCATCCTAAGTATAGTTTGTCACCTGCTCGCGGGAAGGCTTGTTGTAATGGAACTCAATTGAATTTGACTACATTTCAAAATATAGGACACCCTTCAAGGCAATATTGAAGCTGGAATATCTTTTTATAGTGTCATGCCTCTTTGGAATACACTAAGAATTTTGAAATCAGCTAGCATGATCAGTCCCTGATAGTAAGGGAGTGCAACAGTCACGTAAATGCTATGGCTTGTGACAATTTGGGTTCATCCTTCATGTAAGACTGCATGAATTAGCCTAGCATGAATCTTCTATAAGAGGAAAAAGGATACAAGATCGTACAGCTTTATTCCTGTACAAGAGTCTTACTCTAGCTCTAACTCATGAATCGTACACCAAGAACCACCCAAATTTGGTCCGATGTCGGTTCTTTGATGTTTATTAATTCAAGTTGCAGAACATCAATGGGTGACATAACCTTTTTGTTGAGACGTGAAAAACAAAGTAAAAAATATTCGTTACAACCAGTCGCAGCTACAGGCCAAGTAAAGGGCCCGGTTGAATATTTGAAGCGTGTGTCTCTAATATATCCCTTACGTCCCCTAGAGGAAATGACTACCAACGACATCAACCGCAAAAAGGGAGGTGGCGTTATTTCTCTTGTTAAATTTAGGGGACACTTAGCCGGGCAGGGGCCGCCCGTGATTTTTGCAACTGAAACCTACATAAGCGTGGTTTCATACACGCAACGTGGAGTACTTCTTTTAATGAGCTTTTTAAAATTTAAAAAAATATTCTGGGGTAATGAGGTGCACTTGGCCTGAACTGACGTGGGCCCGAAACTGGCGTGGCAGTGTGTGACTTGGCTTTTGTTTGTTTTCTTTGTCTTGTCTTTTTTTTCCGTATTTGTTTGTGTTCTGTTTTGTTTGGCATCTTTGTTTATGCTCACTGCTTTTTTTGGTGGTCGTTGTTTATACTATATGGTGATACTCAATAACACGAAATTTTCACTGATTAAAAATATCAGAAGAGAAATCCGTTTGTTTTTCGCCCGGATGAAATAATATTATCCACATTATCACCGTGTACCATACCTACCAGTGTTATCATCGTCTATGATTGTAACGAATGTAAACCCTACTGGTTCAGTAATCCCATCATACTGCGTAATATAAATCATAGTTTCTCTTCCTTCTCAGGTAAGAATCATTCACTATTTCGCAAACTGATGGTTTCGTTGTTTCGGTAGCTCAGAAAATTGAACTTCAAAATCCTTTATGCTGGTAAAATCAGGATGAGAAGTGCGCATGGTAGAAGCAGATGATATTGCAGTCCAACCTCATAGATACCACTAAAATAGTGCACAAGGTCTGTTACCTGTTTATGCAAGCTTGGATTCCGCGTTGTTGGAATCAGAATTAAAGAGACACTGGCACATGTGAAAAAATAGTGCGCCCTCAAGATTTTTCAAATCGATATTTTGCATGGTTGTAAGGCTTTTATATACAAACACTCACCCAACTGATTAAGACCAATCAGCTTCCTTACGGTACAGAACGATTTTATAATTAACGTCGCCGGCGACGTTAATTCAGCATACGACGAACTGGCGTTAACACAAGAACACGCACGCCGTAAGCTTGTTTCCCACGCTATGCACACTGTTTGATCGGTCTATAACCTTTGTGGTTTTAATATCAGTGAGTAAGTCAAAAATATTCATGTAATATACACATTTTGTTGATTAAAGTTATGAAAACTAAAGGTTGGGCCGACAATTACCTGGATGTCTTTATCCTCAAATCAATGCCCAGATCTGTTTTGGGGTATGTTATTTTTTGTGTAAATATATCTCTGTTCTTCCAATAGCCTCAGACTATCATTAAGCAAATTGAAGAAATTCATTTGTGAAAATGTTCATTGCCGCTTTAAGCGCCATTTGCACGTAGTTCGTTACCCACATACACAAAAGTCCATTTAAAGATTGTCCAGCAAGCTGAACTTTGAAGATTAATACACAGAAAGATGGATTTTTAAAAGGAAACAATTTTAAATCTGCCCTCGGTCAAATTTCCCCCCAAAAGAAAAAATTTTTTTCTGAAACCAACATCACAAGCGTCGACCCTCGGACTATGCCAATTGCCTGAAAACAGGGTCACCCGCACTTGTGATACGCCTAATTCTGTGTCCAGTTATATTTTCCCGCCGGTGGTGGTCCTTTCCTGCCGTGATGGGGCAAAACCGGTTTTTAGTACACAGTACACCTATCCGGTGCTTGGCAAGCGGAAAATACCTCCCCTTTGTGATCGTTTTTTTTTTGCCGCTCAGGTCAACTGCATGAATTAGGTGCCTTAGGGAAATGGCCCTGCCATGTGGCGCTATACTCAACAATCGTCGATGTGTCCACCAATCTACGGTATGACCTGGACAAAATTGCTATAGAAGGTTTTTCTTGGGATAATTTCTGAATACCCTTCGCAGGGGTGACAGTTGGTAGTTTGTTGCTTGGGGAGTTTGTGTATGAAGGTGTTTGTGCGAAGGGTTTTTTCGTGTACTCAATTAGTTTGATATCTTGTCTTTTAGGGCGTGAAGGGTATTCTGTTGGTGCTATTTTGTATATGTGATTGTGTTTGGATAGATAGCTATATGTTGTATTGTATGTGAAGTTTTGGTGTGCAGTGGTATTCCTGTTCGCATAGATTCTGTGTGTTTAAGTGGATGTGTGGAAGATATATTGCGTGAAGGTTATTGTTTTGGGGGGCTGGTTGGTGGTTTTAGAATCGGTTGTATGTGTGGATTATGTAAAGGATATTACACGAGTTAACTCTCCATTCGTGGCTGAGAATGGGCTGAGGGGCGTAGCCCCGAGCCATTCGCAGCCACGAATTGAGAGTTACGAGTGTAATATCCGACTTAACACACATCTGGGACGTCACCCGATTGCTTTTTCGCTCCATTATTTTGCACGAATGAGTGTTTTTGAAGTTAGTTGCCTCATTCACAAGATAATCAATTACCGATTAAAGCCGATAATTAATTCAAATGTTGGTAGGAAATGGGTGGATTAAAGAAAGTCCTATATAAAACGCATACTGGACAAAACATGGTGATTTGTATATGATTAAGATATGTTCATATTGATTGGCCATTTTTCAAGTCCCCGCATCAGCAAAAAAAAAAAAAAAAAAATTTCGTACTGCAGATTTCATTGGTAAGGGCTAGTTGTGTGTTGTCACAGTTTTGCTACATAGTGGATGTACATTTATATTTGATTTCTCGTCCTTGACTTATTACCTGTTTGATAATATGAGTATATACTGCTAGATGAAATTACCGGCTAATGTTGTAAACGAGATACAAGTGGATAGGAACCCGTATCTTGGAATTTCAAGCTAAATGCACTTGCAACTTGAGGATGCCTTGTAATATATTTTATTGTATTAGGATCATGATTTCGTTGTTCAAAATGAAAAAACCTGAATGTGCATGGATATGAATCCAATCTGAATCTGAGGGAGTTATGGATTTACCGAAGGATAGGATCTGTACATACTGTCATCCATAACCCAGATATCCAGTAAATGCCGATTGCAGAATCCTAATTCGGGAATTATACTGATATGGTTCCTATATGGGGACAAGATTTTATCGGTAATTTGTATTTTTTCTCCCTGGATATGCCAGGATTATAGGAACTGGTATAGTTTGAAGGTGGTGGTCTCGTTTTTTCCTATTAGGCCTAAAATATGTCCGCTTTTACGCTCGCATACAGGTTTTCAAATCGCAATTTACCACATTCGTTTTTTTAAGGAAAGTTTTTTTCAATTTCTTTAATCGGGGACGACAAAAATGTCGCGGGAAATAGTTTCATACGTACCACCTTAAAATTTTACAGAGACATATTTTGTATTATGACATACACCCCGACACTCTAACCTAAAACAAAAATTTAAAAACAAAAAAATGGTTACATGTACAACATGAAAACCTCGTGTAGCGATAGCCTTATGACTTAAGTGGAAGGCAACATGAAAGACCAGAGACACCCCAATCGGAACCACGCAAAAACCCCCCCCCCAACCCCAAACCCGAAACCCAAATATTGGGTCATAATAGTAATTTCATATAGATTAGATATCAATAGATATTCTTACTTGATTTCGTACGAAATGCCTTAAAATAGAGAGAAAAAAGAGGATTTGATTTGATTATATTTCATGTAAACATGCTGAATTTTCTATTTGCACCTATACGAAATTAAAATTTCAAATTTTTGTACCAAGAAAACATTTAGCAGCTTAATCCTTTAGATGGGGATATTTTTGATGGAAAGCCTTACATCAGGGCAAATCAGTACGCGATTTTTTTAAAGAACGCCTTTGTGAAATCTCTCGTTGACATTTAATGGGCTCTATAGAACCCGCATGCTTCGGTTTTCTCCGTACGTGCACGACAGAAAAACAAAGCATAATAAATTATCAATGTATTACATAAAGACGGGGTATTCAGCTTAATTTCACTTCATGGGTGATTGAATATGTTGACAGCATTTAAAATTATGCAAAAACTCAGGTTCGAAAAAAAAAGGGGCGTGCTTCCTAGAAATGTCCTCTTTTTAAAATGAAAAAAAATGAAATTTTACGTCGAATAATTTCATATGAACAACTGAAATCATGCATATACTTTACACCAAATGTCTACAGTAGAAAAAATACTATTGATTCTGATATCTTAAGCTTAGATCAAATAACAGGACAACCCAAATAATACATATTAAAGAAAACGCACAAAAGATACCAAGAACCAGCAAGTTTCGGTGAGATTTTGACAAATTAAAAAAAACCAATACTGAACAAAAATATTTTAAGGCCTCCATACCCTGATCACAAAAAAAAAAAGTTGAAGGAATACATGAATAAAAAGTATAAAAAAAATAAAAAAAATAAAAAAAATAAAAAAAATAAAAAATTTCAAAATTTCAACACAAGAATTTATATAGTTGAAAATTGTATTGAAGTCATCCATCCACTTCATACAATACTAAACAAAAGTACGACATTCTTGTTTAAATTCATGACTTACACTAGAACAATAACACAACACACAAACTAAAAAAGGAACTAACCAAAAGTTAACCTCGTTGTAATGGTATAACATCGTTATTTTCATGTGATTTTTTATCAACGGCCAATCTAATTTCTCAATTGTGCCATATTGTAATACCTGTTTGTACTGTTTTTCCTGCATTGTTTGCGCGAATGGAGCGAATTATCCAATACTACTCCATTCGTAAACTCGGCCGGCGAAAGCAGTCGCTTTCTGAGTACGGATGGCGTGTTATTGTTACTTCGCTCCATTCGTGCAAAATACTGGAGTCGAAAAACAATAGGGTGACGTCACAGCTGTGTGTAATGGTTGAATAGGTGTCTATGGTTAGGGGAGTTGCGGTCGGCGCGGTCAAAGTGCCGCGGCCGAAGAAGCCGGTTTTCTATTGAATCGCGGTCCACGGTGTTTTTGTAATTTGTATTAAATAATAAGTAACCTTGAACGGCAATATAGTTTTTCTGAATTAATTATTGCAAACAAGTAACGATTAGGCGAAGGGTGGCTAAAATTGTTTTCGATAGTACAAGTGCTATTTGTCTGAAGGCGATGAAAACTAAAAGCTTAATTTATATCAAGTTCTTTCAAATATATTCAGGTTACCAATGAATAAAAAGGCCCCCCCCTTATGGAAAATTGGAAAAAAATTATTTTAGAACTAATTATTGTATAGAATAAATCAAAAGATCGACCAATTTTATTTAAACAAATTCTTTGTTCATCTCACCTTGTCCAACATACCAACAATAAACCCCACAAGCGACAAGCCTACGGCGTACCCCTCCCCCTAGACCCTCTCAGGAGCTGGGTATAAACACGACTAGTTAATGAGACTACAATCTGAGTCAGCCATGCGAGTGGTGTTTTTTGAATTTTTGCCAATCCATGGGCCAAGTTGGTTCGTATGAGTGCGCGCGGTTTTTAAAAATAGGACCCACTCAGGGATAGACCGATTATGTCCATGCATGGCATAAGTGCCCATGATCCTGATTTTTTTAGGATTTATTTCTTGATCTTATTTTTTATATACTTGTAGCATTGATCTGCACTGCCATATTGGTGAAATGCCTCTGTTTGTAAAATAATAACATTCCAAAATCATAAATAAAAATAAAATTTTGATTTTTTAATGTGTTTACTGTTCCCTAAATACGGAATAAGGGCCGAGACTGTGGGACAGTCTACCTCCCGAAGATAGAAAGCGCGAGGGTAGTAAAGTTGTTTAGAAAAACAAGCTTCACGGTGTGTATTGAACATATAGATGCGTAAGAGTTTTTAGAAACCTAAAAGCATATGCTTGTTTGACCTACACAGAATGGGCGCTATAGTGGTTTAACGAAATTGGGCAATCAGAGTATGTGTAGGAATTCAGTACTAAGCCAAAATTCTATTAACGAATAATTCGGCCAGAGAGGAGAGGTTTGGTCCTAAAAGGAAAAAACTCATCTGTCTTCTGGTTTGTTCTTTTTAAACTCTTAATTATGAATGTGTACTTTGTGTTTTTGTATTTTACCCTTCTAATCTAATGATTGTAAAAAGTAACATCCGCCTAAGGAAGGTGTGCGTAATGTTATATGGCCCTCCATTTTTCTGATTACAGATATTTAAATTGATTTTCATTTTATTGAGAAAAGATTTCTCAAGGGAAAATTACTTTGTTTTATGAAAAAAAGAGAGAGCAGGGGATTCCCCTAGTGTTGTTTGTGCAATGCGCACCTGATAGATGATTTGCACAATAGGGTCTGGGAAATTCCCCAAAATGTAAAACTGAGAATTGAGTCAACTTGTTTATTCTTTTGAGATCAAAACACTGTAAAATCATTAAATCGTTTTAGTATATAAAATTCAGATCATTTGTGCACAAGGCTTATTTAATATTTGTGTTTGTAGGGTATTCTGACCTTTGACGAGTCCACGGGACATCATAACAGAATTTACTGTAAAAAAGAACCGCAATTTTACGGATCCCGTAATTGGTGAGCAGAAAAACTACCGGAAAACCGTTAAGTTCTGGCAAAGCCCCGTGAATTTTCAGATTTATGGGCAGTTGCCTGTATTTCATGGGGATTTTACCCGAAACTTTCCCTAGCTACAATCTTTTTTGCAATATGCCCTAAATCCATAAAAACAGGCTTTGCTCTTAATAATCTGAAGAAATTCTCGAGGGAGGCCTTTTCCGTAAAATCACACTTTAGTATTTTCTTCTCGCAAATACTAGTTATTAACCATTACGGTGACCGAAAAATACATTCATTTTATACAGTGTTGTATGCCCACCATGCATGCATATTTAAAATAACTGTGGGTAAAAAGGATATGGTATTATTTCTATGGTTAAAGCCGCCATTGATTAAATCCACAAATCATTCATTTTTTTTTTTTCTCAAATTCCAATGCACATTTTGTTTCTAAATTGGCTACAGTGTTAGGTCATATCACAACTTTAATCTTTCTGTTCTTCTGAAACGGGCACTAAAACTTTTAAAACTGACTGAATATGACAGATGGGAGTCCTCTTAACCCATAAATATTTGCAAAAGTCTTTTAAAAATATAAATCAGATTAAACGTTTAATGTTGACCCCTGTACAAATTCAGTATGACCTTTTTTATTTTTTACCCATTTTATTCATTTTTGCCCTATAACTCCAAAACCATGGTCGTATATGTCACAAACTAACATTTTTGAAACCTATGAATAATTGGACATATGGCATACATTTCAACATGTTTGGGACCTTTTAAAAGTTTTTTCCCCCTGTGTACTTAAAATGGCCCCTACTGAAAGTCATACCACATTTGAGGTATGCGTAATTGTAGATGGTGGAATATGCAAGATTACAGAATAATTAAATTGGTTGGCCTTTCAGCGATTCAACAGCGAACGTGTGTTTATTGAAATCATCATACGAGTGCGAAATCAACTGGGAAAACAATACATTAGGCAAAATATGTAATGTACCCCTATAAGAAACCTTTGTATGTGTATAAATTGCAGCAAACATACGCATTCTTCTTTAAGTATTTTATTTTGTACATGTAAAAATACCATACTAGTGTGGCATCTAGCAAAATCAAGAGAAAAAGACCATCAATATGATACTATCTAAGTTTTGTTTTCTCTTATGTAGAAAAGATATAATCTTATTCTTGTATTGTAATCATGTTTAGCAATAAATCAAATTGTTTACAATCTTACTCTAACATGTTTATCTCATCGTTTCGCAATAGAAAATAGTCATTTTAATATGCTCTTGTCTTTCTTTGAATATAAAGGGAAAATGAGAAAGTTAATCAAATTAGGTTTCGTCAGGTTTAGAATTATAGTCCTATAGCCCATGAATATTCATATACTGTATTTGAGTTCACTATATAATTATAACCAGCTACTTTCATTTTCAATCAATCAGTTAACCGAATTCGCCTGTGTCTGTAAGAAGCACATAATTGACGTTGCTCTCGGACAAGTCAAGTCGAAATTCAACTCGTCATACTTTGGGATTTTAATTCATTACACTGAATTTGGAGTTTGTGAAAAATCCCTTCGTGGGTTTTCGGTTTGTCTCTTTAAACATATTATTACATAGACAAATATTTAAAAAGAACTATTTGCCGTTTTTTTTTTTGTGTGTGTTGTACATATAACATAATTTGAGTTCAAATTTATAATTTTTTTATGTACTTCGACAATCTTCTAGTTATGTCGTATGTTATTAACAAGGCCCTCACGAGTGAAATGATATTTAGGTGTAGGAACACCTCATAACGGAGCAGGTTTATGAACTTCCGGGAAACATACTTCTTCCCAGAAGAATGGAAGAAACTGAGAACAAGAAGAGTCCTTAAATAAACAATCTGCCCTAATGAAATTTATTTTCTGAACAAAAGTAATATAGTAGGCTTGTTGATTATTTTGCATACCAAACAATAACATTAGGAGGAGCTATTAGTAGTTACGACACACCAACAATCTTTTGTCATATAGTGTCATGAAGATACGTTAGTTAATATTGGGGGGTGATGATAATCTATACTGCGTTAAATCTTGATGATGACTATTGTTTTCACATTGTTATATGGCCTCCATTTTTTCTGATTAAATAAAAATTCTTTTCTCAATTTTATTTGAGACAAAGATATCTCATGGGAAAGTACTACTCTTTGTTTTCCTGTAAAAGAGAGAAAGGGGAATCCCCTAGTTTTGTTTTGCTAAGTGCACCTGTTTATATTGCACACTAGGGGAAGGGGGAATTCCCCAAGGCATGCATAACTTAGAACTTGTGTTTATTTTTGAGACAAACATTGGCAGAACTAGGGAATTCCCCCACAAGTTATATATATGAAGTGATGTAAATCGGGTGATGACTTCCCAATTGGTCAGCTAGTGTAAGGTTATGTTTATACATGAGAATGATGTAATGATTTGTTAGAGGGGAATCGATCTGTGAGTAGTTAATACTATCACACTGGAAGGACTCTCTGCCAGCAGTGAAAATCAGGAGCTGAATTAGAGCTCTGGGCTATAACAGTATAATTATAGCTAGTTTTTACTCTGCATTAAGGAGCCGACATCAAGTACGCTAGTGCCAGGATAGCTAATTCCATGTGAAGCAGAGTTGCATGTACTTATTCTACTGTCATCTTTGAAGCGGAAAGTGCTGGTATCAAATAGGATTTCCAAATTGTGGACAGATAGAAATCGTGGTTTTATTAGCTTGGACTGATATACGTGGAATATTAGTGTCGTCGTCGAGGGACTTATTTAAAACCTTGTCGTCTTGAACTGCTGGACAAGAATTCCCTTCAGGACTGAGAAGATTCCCTTGGAATATAATTACCTGAGGAGTTTGGATGAACTTGTGCGCTGTCTTTGAAGTCTTCGCTGTGAGACCATATCATCGTTGAACTCACACGCTTCTTTGTTGACATTAGTGGACATTCTTGAGGACAATAAGTATCGTTAATTCAATGTGTGTAATGTGTGTTTTGATTTATGTACTTTGTTTTGACATGACAAATTCTTGAACCAAATCAGTAAAGATCATTAAATCTGTTCTATTATATAATTCAGATCACTTGTGCCAGCTCATTTATATTGTGTTGAAAGGGGTATTTCTGACCTTAGGGGTCCACGAGACGTCATAACACCATCCTCTCCATTCTTTTACCTTAAAGAGACTGAGGAGATCTCCAGAGAGAAGCTCCCCCATTTTTTTTGAAGCCCGTTTTTTTGCTAATTTGGAACCATTTCCAATGTATTAGACCACACCTGAAGTGAATAAGCCGAATACGGCCGTCCTTTATGTAATAAGATGATTATTTTCGTACTTTCTGTCGTGCACGACAGAAACTCAAAGCACGGTGTTCTATGGGACAATTACGATAGTCAGGCAAGTTCAACAAGGTTTTGTGGTTTCTTTCGGCTTGTTTGTTCCAATAAACCATTCGAAACGTTCTCGTATGTGGCCTACATCCGATCAAGTGCAATTTGAAGAAATTGTATCCCCTCAAAAAAAATCTCCTCATTCACTTTAATAAAATTTAAGTTTTCAATTAGGCCCAAGGAGTCCATTGCTATAGGCAAGTGTTTTGATTTAAAGTCATAATCGCATGAAAGCTTGTTGTGCATTTTTATAATGCATACCAGTGCCTTAATTCAAACCTTAATTATAATCTGAAAATAGCATCTTCTTAGGCCTATGTAATCATTGCAATAGTTGCCTTTAACCAGTGCAAATTACAAATTAGGCAAATTGTTACTTAGTGCCATGAATAGTTGAGATGATTATAATGGGAATTCCGCAAAAATACACTACATGAACCTGAGGCTTTTTTTTATTTGTCTTGTAACGTTCATTTTTTTTTCATGCGACGAGGACTTCTATGTAAAAAATGGTGGGGTCAGTTACAAGGCCTCGTGTACCACTGTAGTTTAATTATACAGTGGCATGCGGTGGATGGGGGTTGCCTGGATGGCTTATTTTAAAGTACTTTATAATATTTAAACATTATACACAAGAGAGTCCTTAATAAGGACACTCTTCTCGAATGAATTTAGATTCTGCCTTAAATTAGGGGAAGTTAGGCCTTGTTATAATAGATTTGCAGTATTCTTGCATAACACTTAAAAGCCACTAGCCGCGATTTTTTTCAAAAGTAAACAACGCGCCCCCTTTTTTCATCAAAGTGCACTTTTGCACTGTTGTGTTGGAAATTGTTGTAATAAAGACCCCTGTAATGGCTAAGCGTAACGCGCCGTAGGTTGTCAAGAAATGATTTTTATGCTTTGTTTCCTATAAGAAAGTCGGAATCCGACTTTTTTTTAGACGGCAGAAACCGTCGCAAATGGCATCTTCAGGAGCTCTTTAAAATGCTTTATGTGTCTGTTGTTCACAATGAACAATAATATAAGGTGTTATATGACCAACACTAGCAATTTAGAGACAAAATGGCAATTTTGATTTGGTGAACAAAAATGAGACTGGATAGTGTCTTTAACACTATAACACTAGAGTGTGATTCATGAATCTATACCGATTTTAATATTCTATCATTCCTACTTCAGCAAATGTTACTAGTTCCATGATGATGATGAACAATTACTGCTTTGCGACGAGTGGAAAAAGGTGGGCTAGAGGGAAAAAGGGTATATAAGGATAAAGAAAGACTATGGTGCAAAAAGGGGAAGAACAACAGTTTTATGTAACGGTGCGGAAGGAAGAGTATACATGGCATATTTAAGTTATAACAAGGATTAAAGCAAGGGCATGCATATCCAGAAACCTCCAGACCGGAGGTGCGCTAAGAGGTGCTATAGCACAGAACAAATAGAGGCTTATTTTATATTTTTTTTTTTTCGAAAAAACCCTGATGGTCCAGACCACAAAGTCCCATGCCACAAATGCAAAGAGTATGGAAGCGACAAAAATTGTCAAGAGTAAATACCCCTCGGAATAGTAAACAATTAATAATTAAATCAAGTACATTACGATTTGGATAGAGGTAAGATCAAGATACATAAATACTCTTAATAACATGAATAAAGGAAGGGGAAATGAGTGTAATAAAAATATGATGTCCATAGATGCATATGGGAACGAAAAATGAGTGAAATAGACATGGGAATTGAAATGTGAACAATGGTGTGTAAATAAAAGTGTGACGACGTAATAGCTATTGAAAGGATTTCTTATATCACTTTTAAAAGAACACGACAAATCAACACAACACTTTCATATATATG
>JAMKCH010027324.1:0-17570 GCA_023653785.1 Ophioderma brevispina | reverse complement strand
GTTAGAGTTTTAATACTATGGGCCATAATGATTCCCAGGAATGGATTCGCAGGCAACAAAAGAAGTGACGTAGGATGTTAACTGGTCTATATAGTACCGTAGCAGGCAACTCATTGTGTGTAAAGAGCTGTATTCCTGTTTCTATAAATAATTAAACTAGTAGTTGTAGCTGTGCTAATGAGTGACTACACACCCTCTGCAAGGTAAAGACATTTTTTTCTTTATTCTAGACAATCATGAACTTGGTTATTTTGGAAACCTATGGTGTTACAAAGGGAGGCAATATACCAAAACACATGTGCATGTTATAAGTTTGTATGTGGCAAATATTGGCAATTAACTAATTTAACCTCAAATCCCATTGACTTTATGTACAAAACTTAAAATCCATGCAACCAACCCAAAACTTTATCTTCAGTGAAAAAGCTTACTAGATTCTTTTTCAGGAGCCAAAATGGCCATAGAATCCACTCGATTTAAAAAAAAAGTTGCAACTTGCCCACCCCTATTACTAGCTTATCACTCAAATGAAAGCCCCAACCTTTCTCTTCAACTTCCCCCAAAGGTTGTCTGTGATCTTTAAACTTAAAGGTGCTTGTTCTGATTTATGTCTATCATGTTTTCTACTTGAGGAACCTGGCCCTTCCATACACTCACCATCAAGTATCGTAAGAAATAAACTTAGGTTTTTTATGGTAGAAGTTATAATGCATATATTGCAACATTTACTACTGTGCTAATACTGATGATTAACAATTAAAGCGGCACTTTTCCTCGACCTTGAAGAAGGATGTCACAATGCGAACATACAGTCTTTCATCCTGATCGCTGATCCCGATCTGCTTCATCCCTTGAATGATTCTAAATGGTTTATAGTATAGTTGCGCCACAGTGATCAGCGGCCATTTGTGAAAGCGCTTAAAGGGCCAATTCTAAGGCGCTATATAAATCGTTGCTATTATTATTAGTTTATAACAAAATTGATAATACTTCCACGTAAATCAATGGTCCAGATGAATCCGAACAGCTTCATTTATGATATTTCTTTTGTCACAAGAACTGGACCAAATTGCCAACATTTGCAATGGTAGCCATTGTACTGTTGTTTTCTTTGGCCTACTTGTTTAATACTTGTTTCAAAAATTAATTTTTAAACATTAAATTTAATATAAAAAAAAACCGGGTTAAAAAAAAAATGGTAATTTAAAAGTTATATCTATTTTGATGACTTTATCAGAATGGTTAAGAAATGAAAGTTACTGAGAAAATCAGAGAAAAATGCTTGCTTTTTTTTTTTTCTCAAAATATTAACCTTATTTTTCTAACACAATTGCTATGCCTTTTTAAAGGCATTTAAAAATACAGTGCACTATACTCTGTTCGATCTCAAGTTTGGGGGTGACGTCACTGCGCGTTAGGTGTTGCACCCGAGAAACGCACATGCTTACCTTGGAATTGCAGCATTTACGCATGCGAACAAAGGTGGCGCAATCCAAACGCTAGAGCGAATGCAAAGTTGCATCATGACGTCACCCCCAAACTCGAGACCAACAAAGTATAGTTCAACAAGCATGCTTATGATAAATGATACATGTCTATGGTCGGTTGGTTGAGTGTCTGGGTGCTTGAGCAGCTGGCCAGAAGATATTTCATTAATCCACTATTACCTTAAATAAATGGTCAATTATCTTCACTACTAGCAAACACCCAATTAAAGACACTCTCGGTGATCTACCCGAAGGAGTCAAAATATTTACAATTTACAGGAGTAGCTTAAAACTGATAATTTTTCTACTTGAAAAATTGACAGAAAAGGAAGGGACGTCCATTGTCCGATAAAGTGTTCAAAAAGTCGTTTTTAGTGTCGTTCACAGTCATGCACAATTTTAAGCTTGTTTTTGGCCGTTAAGAATGAATGTTTATTAATATAAATTATACTTAGCAGTTATGTTTTCAAAATGATCCGGACTAGAAGTTGTATCCGGATGAGAAAGTAACAAGCAATAAGGCTAAAGATGCATAATTCTTGCTTTTCGCCATGTCGCCAGCCCAAATCTGTTCTTTAAAATGTGTCCCTGCTTGTTACACAAGAGCGCATATCACAGATTACATTGCATTTTTTATCAGCCTCTATTATGCCCTAATTATTAAGTTCAAAACATGATAATATTGGATTATTAAAGTTTCGCAAGAGTTCTCTGAGAGCATGTCGCCAATATTGCAGCCAGATACATTACCATAATTAGAATGGATACAAAATTGCTAACAATAACGCAAGACCAATGTTCCAATATGTGATAAATCGAGAAGATATCAATGTTATATTATACATGTTTTGCATAAAAATATGGTTTCAAAGTAACAATTTCCAGCCCTAGTCATGAAAGAAATCTCTAATGTTACGTTCATACCGCGCCAGATACGTTACCTCTCTCCCGCTACGCTCTTGCAAAACGGCGTGATACATTAAGTCAAATACTACACCATGCTTTAGTATGAAGGTAATACCTGATAAGGTATAGAGACTAAGTCAGTGAAGCATGTACCTGATAAGGTAGAGACTAAAGTCGGTGAAGCATGTACTTTCATCACGAACAGCGTGACTAACGTTAGGCAATATACTCAAAATTAGATATTTTTTTAAGATCATCCATGCATTGTTCCGTGTTCTGAGAATATTAAAGTTTACGATTTTCAGGAATTCCTAAATGTTGATATTTGGACATTTTGGAGACAAAACTTGAACACTTTATCAGAGAATGGCCCGGAAGCAGCAGTGTTCAAAGATATGAATCTCATTCAATTACGTGTTTCAATAAGTGTCTGTATAGACAGTAATGGCTAAATATCACATTTTGTACTTATTAGGTTGCTTTTGGTCCTGTAACTTGTAGGGTATATTAGGATACTTATTACAGACATGCAAAAATCAGATTTTTGATCAATTTCTTTGATTTTCTGATTCAGCATATCACTTCTAACTTGGTTGGGGGATAAAGCACACTTTTCAAATGACATGAAATGGTCTTCTTTGGTTGCCTTTGCTCTTTATAGCATTTTGCTGAAAAAACAACTTGGTTTACACCCATCTTGTCATTGGTGAAAGGGATTCAACCATGTTAAACATTGGTTCAAAAGAAATGGTCAAATCTGGGTCATTCCTTGGTGCAATATTGCATTGACCTAGTCTAGTGTCAAGACTTCAATGAGGGATTATATGCCTGACTGAATAAAGCTCTATAATCCCTCAATGAAGTCTTGACACTAGACTAGATCATGTATTCTTAAACATCTGTGAAAATGTAAGCAATTTCATTGGTTGATGCCCGGGTTTAATTCGTTTAATTGAACCCAGGTAGTACGCGCTGCGTATTGAAGTTATTTTTAGGTTGAAGCGCTCGCAAAAAAAAAAAAAAAAAAAAGAACAGCGTGACTAACGTTAGGCAATATACTCAAAATTAGATATTTTTTTAAGATCATCCATGCATTGTTCCGTGTTCTGAGAATATTAAAGTTTACGATTTTCAGGAATTCCTAAATGTTGATATTTGGACATTTTGGAGACAAAACTTGAACACTTTATCAGAGAATGGCCCGGAAGCAGCAGTGTTCAAAGATATGAATCTCATTCAATTACGTGTTTCAATAAGTGTCTGTATAGACAGTAATGGCTAAATATCACATTTTGTACTTATTAGGTTGCTTTTGGTCCTGTAACTTGTAGGGTATATTAGGATACTTATTACAGACATGCAAAAATCAGATTTTTGATCAATTTCTTTGATTTTCTGATTCAGCATATCACTTCTAACTTGGTTGGGGGATAAAGCACACTTTTCAAATGACATGAAATGGTCTTCTTTGGTTGCCTTTGCTCTTTATAGCATTTTGCTGAAAAAACAACTTGGTTTAAACCCATCTTGTCATTGGTGAAAGGGATTCAACCATGTTACACATTGGTTCAAAAGAAATGGTCAAATCTGGGTCATTCCTTGGTGTAATATTGCATTGACCTAGTCTAGTGTCAAGACTTCAATGAGGGATTATATGCCTGACTGAATAAAGCTCTATAATCCCTCAATGAAGTCTTGACACTAGACTAGATCATGTAATATTAGACAGCCAGAATAACCCAAATCTGCACATGACACAACTGCTTAAAAATCTTTAGCTGCCCTCATATGGACACATATTGGGGGCACTGTTAATTTCTGTTGTCCAACTTTGCAAAATTTGCTTCTTTCTTCAGGTATAATGGTTAGTAAGTTGCACTATAGGAATATGATAGTTTGATAAGACGAGGCTCATTAATTATACCTATGTGTGGTCATTGATCCTACCTGATTAACTGCCAATATAACCACTACCAGTACCAGCGGTATGCTCCAGGCAATGATATGGAAGTAGGCTGTTTTTCCCTGCAGAGCATCTGTTGGTGAACCCAGAGCTCGGAAGGACAGATGCCACGAGTATGCCAAATTCACAAACCAAATACATCCGGCTATGATGAAGTAGTACACAATGACGAAGACGATGACGCAGGACAAATTCTCTCCCTCACTGGTACAAAGAAAAACAATTCATGTAAATATAGCTTTCCCTGTTAAATATACATTATTTGTTCTGTATTAAATAGTTAGAATGACACTACAGGATTCACACCAGTAAATAACGTGAGAAACAGGTAAGTCCAGCCCCCACTGCAGATGAGGTGGTTTTTTTTTGTGACCCTCGCCTAAGTATACCCTAAAAACTGAGAGAAATGGCGAGATCTGGGTTTCAAATCATGGTTGCTATCAATATTAAGTATAAAATCTGTAGGAATATCAAAAGAAAGTTGTCATTGATATGTTATTTTGATCCGACAAACCAATTTTAACCGTATTGTTACAGGGAACACCTGACTGAAAAAGTGCTGTGACCCCCAGGATCCACGGTGCATGCTAGTCTTCGTGGTCCAGTAGCTTGAAAATTTTGGGGATAACTATACCCTAATTTCATGATTGATTAGGTAGGAGATATAATGACCTTCAAGCATAATGTTAGCTTTAAGGTCTGAGATGTTCCATTGAGGAGAAAATAACGTTTTCATCTCGCCCATTTTGTACAGGAACGAATGGGACCAGGATTTAGTGGTGTGAAACCTATAGGATTCACACCAGAAAATAACGTGAGAAACAGTTAAGTCCAGCCCCCACTGCAGATGAGGTGTTTTTTTTTTGTGACCCTCGCCTAAGTATACCCTAAAAACTGAGAGAAATGGCGAGATCTGGGTTTCAATGGCGAGATCTGGGTTTCAATGGCGAGATCTGGGATCATGGTTGCTATCAATATTAAGTATAAAATCTGTAGGAATATCAAAAAAAAATTGTCATTGATATGTTATTTTGATCCGACAAACCAATTTTAACCGTATTCTTACAGGGAACACCTGACTGAAAAAGTGCTGTGACCCCCAGGATCCACGGTGCATGCTAGTCTTTGCGGTCTAGTAGCTCGAAAATTTTGGGGATAACTACCCTAATTACATGATTGATCAGGTAGGAGATATGATGATCTTCAAGCAGAATGTTAGCTTTAAGGTCTGAGATGTTCCATTGATGAGAAAATGACGTTTTCATCTCGCCCATTTTGTACAGGAACGAATGGGACCAGGATTTAGTGGTGTGAAACCTACAGGATGTTTAACATATATATAAAATACCAGGTACCTTGATTTCAGTCAGTGGTGGTGCCAGAGAGTGGAATGGGGGAAATCTCCCCCCCCCCCCCAAAAAAAAAAAAAAAAAAAATTTGCTCCCCCCCCCCAAAAAAATCACTTTTCCCCCATCCCTCCCAGAAAATGAAGTATGGCGCCACCACTGATTTCAGTATAATATAAAACATTTCAACTGATTCACCAATTGCAGGGTTTCATGTGCATAGACAACTCGATCACTGATTTCAGTATAGATGAGGTGACATGTGACATCAACGCCGGGCAATGAACAAAGCACTGCCCGGCAGTATGCGTGAGCACCGGCAGGGCATTTCCTTTTGCTTCTGATAAGATGACTGATATTTAAGCAGTGTAAAATAGCTTGGTATCTACGTACCTTGGTTCACCTAGCCTCATAGTTCCATCCTCCCTGCAAATGATATCCTCTCTTGCCCCATCTGGAAACTGTGCTAAAAACCCAATGCTACCAACAAAGAAACAACCATTCATGTAGAATAAAATCAGGGCAGGGTATTTACTGGAGTTCTTCCAATCAGCAAAGAATGTCATCTGAAATAGAATACGGATAGTTACATCAGTATCATTTACAAATAATTATTGTTAATTTTTTTGTCATTCCAAAAATTTTAAGACAAGATCTAGCGGAGCACCCCCCCCCCCCGGGACAGTGAATGACCTAAATGTCACATAATAACCTACATGATGACCAAGTTTGATATAAAATTGGATTGATTGAGCCCATATTTATTGGTTGAGATATGAGTTGAAAAAAATATTGGTCAAGACACAGTCGAGTCCATTATTTTAAAACTCATAGCGAGACCAATAAATATTGGGTGAAAATCATCCAATTTTATCATTATTAGTTTTGGACCCAATATTTTTCCACACTTGGATCCATACAAACATAATAATGGTTGGAATAGGTTGGACAGCTGAGGACACTTCAACAAAATCACAAAACTAACCAAAAACAGTGTTCCCCAGAACGCATGTGTTGTCTGCCATTGCGGCTGTGAATGGGATCAAAGGTCACATGGGGTCATCAGAGGTCAATCTGTGTACACCCCATATGAGTCTCGGACCAGTGGTTTGAGCAATGGGTAAAAGAATATGAGTCCAGTTAAAGGAGAACTTGTATCAAGAATAACTTACACAATATATGCTATAAGAACAATTATTAAACACATATGGAGTGCTTTCATGGAGAAAAGGAATTATACTAACCATAAAACGAATTAAAAGCATTTTGTCTGACCATGCGCTATTTGAAATTCATGCTACTGTACATGGGATATGTATTTGTGTTATGCGATACAGATGGCACAGTAGCACCATACATCTTCACACATGATGCTTTCATAATGTGTATTTCCTATGGCATGTATGACCTAAACATGCCGGTCGTATCGCATAACATGTTATACACTAGCACGATTTTTAAATAGAACATGGTCAGACTAGATGGTTTTAATTCATTGCTAGGGTTATATAATATAATGTGGTCAATAATGATTTTATAGTGTATATTGTTTAATATTATTCGTTGTATGGGTTCTCCTTTAAGTGCAGGGTTCATTTTGCAACACAAGATACACACACACACTCGCTGCATATGTGCCATTCTGCTTGCAGCAGACGACACAACAAATAACCTATTTTTACACAATTTGACCCCTATGTGCCCTTTAACCTCAAGTTTTTTATGGTTAATCCTTCACTTCCACCCATTGATCATTATAACTATGTTTTGTTGTTCGAAATACAAATGGGAAACTTTAACCAAAATACCCAGGCATACAAAATACATTACAGAAATAGTGCTATTATGTACACACCTGAAACCTACCAAAATTTAACATACTTTTTTACTCAAGTTTATCATACTGTAAAACACTTTAATTTCGCGGGTACTTTATTTCGCGAATTGCCGAGAGCCGACATTTTCACGAGGATTTAATTGCACGATTCAAAAAGTTTTACTAATACTAAAAGTGTCTGTGAAGTCTGCCTTATTTTGAACTCCCTGCTTGGTACTTATTTACTACCATTTCCATGCAAAATTTGTTGTTAAAATGCTTACTTAGTACCTTACAAATTATGTATCCGACACTCAAATGGCCAGCAAAACCGTCAGTGTAGATCAGTACTCCTGAAATTCCTATTTTAAGTAAGAACTTCAAATCACTAGCGTCCACGTAAACCATCCCGGTAAACCATTTGTGTTGTGACATGATAATCTACAGCAGCATTGCCGCGCGACCCTGAACCTGTTATTTTATGTTTACCTGTTTATTATGATTTAACAAGCTAAAACCGGCGCCTACTGTACCGTAATTGACCACACAAAGATCAGATGCAAGTTCCATTAACGATAATTTCGAGGCCGGCCCCGTTTGAAAATATTAGTGCACACTGGTTCCAATCGGTGAAAAGGAATTTCAGTGTGAAATCATTAATCATGAATGTGCCCTTTCCGAAAATACATGCGCTAAGCATATGACGAATGAACAATAGGTTCGGGAAGCCGAGATAAGTTTTAATGACAAACCAATGTTAGTATACAGTTACGAGATTTAAATTGCAAATTAAAACATCTTAAACATAAAGAAGCTTTCTTAAGTGGGTGATAACAACCTCATAGTCATTTGTTGAGTTTGAAGTTTTGTTTACACTGTGTTTTATCAGGGAAAGCCTATGGTTTTATTTTGCGAGTTTTTATTTTCGCGAATTTGAGGTTCTCGCGAAATTCGCGAAATTAAATACCTCGCGAAATTAAGTGTTTTTACAGTACATTGTTCATATAGTAAATCTAAATAAATTGAAAAAGATATTATGCTCATATACTATATCTCAATATCCCTCCTTAGGTAAACCCATGGGGGAACATATGACTCTAAGCCAATACTTACCAATGTAAAGAATGTAGATACCATGCACATTGTAGCAAACGCACCAATAAACATGTGCACTTGACGGTGTTCTTTTTCTGTGTATAGGGGGTTATTGCACTGGATCCCACAGCCTTCCACATTCTTGAACCAACTCTTCTCATTAGCTGTTTCCACCAGAGGAGGTTCGCATCCACCTGTTGTGTTGAAATGAACCTTCTTGTAGACATTCTGCAGATGTAAAATATGTGTACCGTACATGTTTATCACTTACAGCACAGTGAATCCAAAATTAAGACATTGGGGGATGGGCCCGGGGATGGGAGATGGCCCCCAGTATTGCTTCTCAGTGGGGAAATGGTTATTCCGGGGAATGCATACCTACTCGGGTTATTGTCAGTTAATATAATTTAACTCTAACATTCCCAAATACCACAAAATACAATGCTACCATTATGGTATTTTGTGGTATTTGAAATTTCCATAGCACACTCCCGGTGGTGTCGCGTCCTATTCAAAGGCGTAACGCATGATCATTCCCCAAGTCAAAAAATACCCCCTTTTTCGCGTGGTTTCAAGTTCAAAAAAAAAAAAAAAAAAAAACAGTGAAAAAATGTGGATTACATATCAAGCAAAATTAAGCTCAGTTTGGTTTAAAAGTTGCTGAATTCAGAAACCTTTCGCTATAAAATTGCAAAATTTGACAAAGTATTTTGGGAATTTTTTTTTCATCACTACAGACCACTTTAGATGTGATCAGTATCATCCAAAACATATCCCAAACAATTCCTACATGACATGTTAGGTGACCCAGTTCAAAAATTTCCAAGTACTTAGTCAAATTTTGCACTTTTTCTGGTAAAGGTTTCTGAATTCTGCAACTTTTAAACCAAAATGGGCCAAACTTTGCTTTATCTGTTTTTCACTTAAGACATCAAAAATACAAAACAAAACTTCTATCACAGTGATTGTTATAGTGTATGCTAATATTTTTTCAATGCTAGAACTTTTTTTAATACTGAATCACAATTTTATAGTCCGAGTCGTAAAACTTTAAGAGCCCATAACTTCAAAACGGAATGGAATTTGAATTTTTCCTTTTGACCTCCTCTGTAGCCCCATAAAATGTACCTTTGACTGCAATTTCAACAAAATCTGAGAGGGTGGGTTCCACACCTTGGTGTTTTGGCATGGAATGACCCTATTTGAAATTTCCATAGCACACTCCCGGTGGTGTCGCGTCCTATTCAAAGGCGTAACGCATGATCATTCCCCAAGTCAAAAAATACCCCCTTTTTCGCGTGGTTTCAAGTTCATTCTTAACAATATTGACCCCTTTTTTAAATGAAAACGGGTACAAATTAACCTTTAAAAACAACCCTTTTTTTGCATTTCAAGTACACTTTTACAAAATCACCCCTTTTTTGAAATTTCAAGAACACACACAAACATGGGTTTTTTTTCAAAGATGAACTCTATTGTCCTTTTTAACTGTTTTAATACCATCTTTAGACCTAATAATATATGAGGAAAACAAATAACAGAAAAGTACACTGAATTCAAATAACCGAAAAGTACATTGAATTGCCCCAATTTCAAAATATCAAACTTTAACTTTCCCAATAACTTGTGTCAGTGTGTGAACAATTCAGGAGTTAAGTCACCAAATGCCTTGCTTGCATTGCGCACAACAGTTAGCTCCTTATTATCATGACGTTTCTTATACAGCGAAATTACATCAGAAGAGAAGTCAAGGCACTTTACAATATAAAACTTTCATACTCCTGGAGGATAGTCGCATATTTCGCGGCATTTCTTGCACTGGAGACGAACGTGGCCCTTGCCTTTGTGATCAGCGCCATGATGAATTCATGAGTACCCTGCTTGTCATGGTTCCACAGACCGGCTGCATTATGATATCGCTTGATAAAAAGAACTATGGAATCAGCGGTCCTCTACCTGGGGAAACCCCAGTTTACGCTTTGACATGAAATGTAAACAAACCAGGAATCCGACCTGAACTTTCCAGAGGAGTTGTCCCAGGGAGTTGTCATGTATTTTGGGACAAAAACATGACAAAAATGTAATACTGGATTAAATTAAGCGAGAAATTGGTAAGATTTCTAGGATTTCACATTTTCGCGTTCACAAAAAATATACCCTTTTTCAAAAATATCGAGTACATCGTTGACAAAAAGGACCCTTTATTCAAAATCGCGAACATTTTATGTTCGCGAACATACTTTCAAAATGCACCCTTTTTTCGCGAAAAAGGGAACGATCATGCGTACACATGGTCAATATGAGTGACACCACCGGGAGCACACTTAACTATATTTTCACATAGAAACCATGAAATTCCTCTGTGATATTTTGTAGTGTTGATGGTTTATGGCAGTCCAATGACTATACTCCATATATCTTCCTCGAGTAAGTGATGTCAACACGTTCAAGGCAGTTGTTTTACGTGTATATTTTCGCACCACCTTTGTATTTGTGCTTGTGTACGTCGGCGCATTGAATCTACACTTGCGATTTAATGCTGCGACTAATGCATTACACAATGACATCACTGACTTGAGGAAGATCAAAGCACTATATGGTATTTATGTGGTGCATGTATTTAGGAGCTTCTTATGAAATTAGGGGCAGAGTGTTGGGGCTAGCTGCCAGAAAATCACTCATTCAGGCAAAGGAGCTACATATGTAGGACATATATTTCTGTGCTGTCCTTTATATCACTAGTTGGCAGAATCAACTACAACCATGAATGAACAACCACATCTTGAATTCATCTACACTTACCTCAGTTGTGCAGGTTTGTGGAAATCTTGGAGCACCATTTCGATCACACTGCAGAAACTCGGGCCATCCATACTCAATCTCAACTATGGTGCACGGTCTTCTTGTTACTGAACACATATCATAGCTAAATAACGGAAGAGTTGAGAGTTCGGTCAGGCATGTGCTATTTACTAAATGATCCACTGAAATTAGCTTAAAATTTCAGGAAGTAACAAATTCTTTTAATGATTTCATGTCTGTGATCATTTGGGGACCTATTAAACTTATTACATTTCAGAATTAAACAAGTAGGTTCTTGAATGGCCTTGTATGATTATGTGATCACATCTTGGGAAGCTTCAGGTATGATGCTTGATGATATATTTAGAGGCGCTTGTTCCGATCGTCTTTGGAACCCCTCACTTTCCCGGAAGTAGCATTAATTTTTGTATTGACCTAAAATACCATATTTTTATGGTCCTAATTATCAGCCTTTTAAATCTATTTCTTATCATAATGAAGAACCTACCAATAAAGGGCCAATGT
Source organism: Ophioderma brevispina (assembly GCA_023653785.1). NCBI lineage: Eukaryota > Metazoa > Echinodermata > Ophiuroidea > Amphilepidida > Ophiodermatidae > Ophioderma > Ophioderma brevispina. The sequence goes on along the minus strand of JAMKCH010027324.1, from coordinate 5,630 downwards.
TAGAGTTCAACATGTTCCATCATCATACTTGATCAGTAGTTAAGTGGTTCATGCGCACAAAGACTACTAGTCCAATAAATGCAGGGTTAACATTTTTATCACACACACATACATGTACTACTACACTTATTTTTCAAATTATTTTGCCAGTTGTCTACTGATTTATTCTTAAATTTATTGGTCAATTTACCAACTCAGTTGTCAATTTACCATTTATGTTTATTATATATTTTGTCTGTACTTACGAGGGAAGCTGTACTTGTCCATCTTCACATTTGGGCATGTAGACAGCACACAAAAATGGCTGCACCACTTCCCAGCACTTGGGCACATACTGTAGACCTTGCCACATGGTCAATTTATCATAGATGTCGGCGAGGCTTCCCGAGTCATTAGCCAGCACATGGGAGGTGAACGCATGGCTGACAGTGGTACCCAGACAGGTAGAGTTAAACATGGGTTCACACTTGGCGTTACTGGTGCAGTCAGCAAACGATGTCTGGAAGATGTCCACGGATGTAAAATTCACAGATGATGCTAATGATGTTGCAGCAAAAGACGTACTCGAGAGTTGTGACACTACAGCCATTTCATCCAATAGTGGACAGAGTGGACGATGAAATGCCAAGTGATTTAAAAAAATCTTTCCTTGGTAATGAAAAGCGTTTAGAGGCAGATATGTTTTAAATGCTTTGCAAAGAAATCATGCCACACAATTTTCCTTATTTGAAAGTTTTCTTTTACGTTTGAAGGTTTAATGCATCAGTGTAGTGTCAACATTGAAAGGACATTTTGGGGATTAATGCCGATGTACAAAATTATTATGGTAGGAGTGTTTGTTCAACAGTTTACATTCAAACTATAAACAACTTCAATCCCTCCTGCTGAGTACTTTCCAAAATCCTCAAAACAAATTATTCGGAACATGTTTAATGCTCCTAAATAAACATATGAAATGGTGTCATTTTGCTTATGGCAATTGATGTGCTTGCCGACATGTAACAGAAATGAAATTTAATTGATAATCATGATGAGAGCATTTTAAGAGTGCCAACTATTTTATGCATAGTGGAGCTTCATGCCTTACAACTTGCCGAATCCATTATTGTTCCACTCAATCCATGCCCATAGAATGATGGACTACATGGTGGCAGATCCATCGGGAATCAAACCTTAACATTATCTGTTGAGAGAAAACAGTACAAAACAATTTAAAAACATTTTCAGCAGGCATAATATCATTTATTGGACAATGTAAAGGTCATGTAAAGGATTATACATATCTTACCACTGTGGATATTTACCCTCTTGTGCCAACATTTGGGACAAGATAATGTCCAACCATTACGCATCGTTCATTCACACACACAGACTAGCCTATCCCTCCACTATCATCTCCTATCCAGTCCCCTTCATTTCCCTTCCACACCCTCTCCTTGCCCTCCTCCACCATCTCTCCCCTCTCTTCCTCCCATATGTACCCGGAGGGCCCTTCACCTTATCATCCTCCTGCTCCCTAGCCCTTCCCCTCTCCCCTCTCCAATCTCTTCTCTCCTCTCCCTACGCTCTCCTCTTTCAACTTCCTGCTACTCTCCTCGCCTCTACTCTCCCTCCCTTGTCTCCTCTATCCCAGCTCTCCCCTTCCTCTACCCGACTTCCCTACCCATCTTTGCCCTACATCTCCCTATCCCTCCCTCATGCTCCCCTCCCCTATTCCTACTTCCTCTGACTTTCCACTCTCCCCTCTCCTTACTTATCCCTCCCCTCTTTCTCCATCCCTCTCCTCTCTACGAGTCCTTGCTTCCCCTCTCCTCTCCTCTATACTCTCCCTTTTCCCTCCCCCTCTCATATAAAACTGTGGTAGGTAGTGGACCATGGCAAAACTGGAACATGGCTACCTATAATGTTATCCCAAACAAAACCAAATTGACTTTTAACACCTTACCATGCACCGTACGTGCCTAGTCAAATAAGAATTCATTATACACAACCTAATACAAGGATGTAAAATTGACGGTACCAAGGTTTTTTTTTTATAGGGGCGGTGGTAACATTTGATGTTATCATTTTATGAAACAGTACTTTGAGGTAGGTATGATAAAAAATGTATAAATAGGTTGTCCCAGCCAAGTTCCCCCTTTTATATCAAACAAAAAATAATTTGGCCAATCAATTCACCACGTTTTGGCCTTACCGGTCATTTTAATCCTACGTAGTACAATTGGTATATGAGTTTCTAAATTTTCGTCAAATCACTTTTGTTGTGACAGCATAACATTTAGCTTATGGTAATGCAAAATTCATGTTTATGCTTTTAATTTCAACTCTACCACTCCCCCACCATACCAAAATTTCTATCCAAATACGTCAAAGCACGACAAGTTATCCGATAACGGCCCTGGATGAACTTTGACCCAAAAATGGATTCCCCTTTTTCGGCCCCTCGAAAAACATGACCACAAAACTTGTACGGTGAAGATTCTACCAACATACCAAAACTCGTATCTATACGTCAAAGCATGGCCAAAGTGACCCGATTAGAGACCCTGGAGACCGTTGAAACCAAAAATGCACCCCTCAAAAACAGACCACAAAAACCTTGTACATCGGAGCTCTACCACCATACCAAAATTCATATCCATATGTTAAATGAAGACGAAACGCATATAGCCAGACAAACAAACTTGAACAAAAAAACAAACCCACAAAATTTATTTTTTTAGATCTCAAAAAGCATTTGACATTCTTTAATTTTATAATATACCTTTTGCAATGTTTTCATATGGACTGTTTGGTTTGGATGCAGAATACGTTTTGTGTTTGCCGGCAGTTTCGTGAAGTGTAGTCTCTTTCACGTCTCAATATTGCACACTGGATCGAGTTTTACACAATGACGTATTTAACCCCTTCAAGAGATAAAGGCAGCCTTTTTGAGAAAATTGGGTGCTTTTTGTGTTTTTATATTGAATACAATAGGTGAAGAGAGAATGGCTAAAAAGTGCCTTAGAAAAGACGGAACTGGCAACTATTGTACTACAAGCTAATTTTGGTATTTTTTGAAAGTATGGGTCCTGACTATCTCACAAATATAAAATTGCCCAAAATCCCTGTGGAGGAACATATGCAAATGACGTCATCAAAATGGCTGCCCAAAATGACTCGTTTTAGCATTCTCTGTAGATACCGACTTCATTCCGTCAACTTGCTAGACATTTAGGGCCATATCTCTGTGAAATATACATTTCTCGTTCAACATTTATTTATTTTGAGTTATTCTAGAGATATTACATATTTTAAACACTAGAGAGCGCTTTCAATATGGCGGCCAATATAAAAAATGGTGTTTCTATAATTTAATTTGATAAATTATGCAGAAAATGTTTACTTTTTAAATAATTTCGCATTAATACACACTGCAAATGTTTTATAAGCGGTAGAATGTCTTATTTTTACACTAATGAAGATTTTTTCATTACTTTATTATTATAGTATTTTATAACCAATATCCAATTGTATATGATACATTAAAAGTAAAATATGTATCATATATTACAGTATCAGATTGTAAGCATGTTTCACTAATTTAGATGTTTTATTCTTTGTCTCGATTTTTGGATGATAGTGTTCATGTATAGAAATGTGAAAGAAGAGTAAAAATGAATACAAACACTTGTGTTAGCATGTGCAAATGCACACGCACGCACGCACATGTACAAGCACATGCACACCAGATAAATACAGGCATATAGTTATTACATAGTGTTATATAAGATCATAATTAAAGTTGATACTCTATTTTAAATGTATGTTTGCAGTTATCAAGAATGCATTTCGCACACATACAAACAAACAAACACCTCACAACACATAACTTTTGGTATAAAACAAGGATGCCTTTTGTTGCAGAAGAAGAAATTAAAGAGTGCATAAAGCTGTTAAAAGCGCACAATTAACCATAAGATATGAATATTTAGGATATTTTGGCACATTCTATGCATTTTTAACTATTTGGATGGGTACCTGATCACAGTTTAAAGCTCTGGAAGCACCTAGCTTGTACAAATTTTGTGCATAAAGTACACTTCAATTATTTATCAGTCCCGAAGTAAGCGCCTTTCTCACAAAATCCATGGAAACCTTTGCTGCGTAGTTTTTAACACATGAAATTAAATCCTCTTTCACATACAAGTTTTAAAAATGGTAGAGTAAAGAGGGTCTTACTGAGATGTAAGAAATTTTAAAACAATGCAACATTTTGATACATTTCAAAATTGTAAAGAAAATAATCCAAAACCTGGTATTTCCAGTAGTTTATGTATATCAGTTCAAGAAGGGGGGGGGTTACCCCCAAAGGATGGTCCCCTGTCGCACAAAAACGCAATACGAATATGATGTACTTTTATGTAATTGTAAGTTCATCTTGTGTGGTCTTTTGTAGCAAAAGAAATGAGGTACCACTTCAGGGAGGACAGGGTATCCCATCAAAGTTGGAAGGTGGGGTGGGCGGGTGGTTAACGTTGCCACTTACCTATACTTTACTGTGTGAAATGCTAGGGTAAGCAAATACGGACAATATTTGATTTTTCTTATTTAGAGTAATAACTGTGATGCATTCTTGACAACCATCATCCAAATAAATGCGATTTACTTACATGAAGACAAAAACGGTCAAAAAACCTTGAATTTTGGGGATTTGCTTACAAATATTGGTTAAAAATTATAAGCTCTATTATGACGTCATATTGTTAAAACATCAATGTTTAAATATTACTTGGTTTGAAAGGTAGCTACACTCTGATACCAAACAAGATGATGTTGGCACTTAATTAGGAAATACCCCTAATTGGTCATTGACGTAGTACAAACCCTTGGTTGGACGAGGTCCCAGGGGCATCGGACGCTGGAACGTCGAAAAGAACGTGAGAGTTTTAGAAATTTACACACTATTATGTTGAAAATGCAAATCGAGTTGACGTCGTTCTTAAAACGTGATTCAATTTGCATTTCGACGTAAATTGAAAAAAACGTCGACCTGGTTTTCGAGTGCCAACGTCATTTTGACGTCGCTCTAAACGACATGCCCGCTGGGTGTAATACAGAAAATTTTAATTTTGTGATTTTTAAACAAAATTATATTATGGTAAAAAAATATTTAGTAACATTTTTCTTGATTTATTGTTGTCACAGTCTTAATTATTATAAGTATCTGTAAGTAAAGCCCCAAGGTACCTTGATGAACTATTACTAGTCGTATATGTAATCCAGTTTCAGATAATCAGATTGTTGGCACTGGTGCTGTGGATAGAAGCGGACAACTCATGTTCTGAAAGTTGTGGGTTCAAATCCGGAATCGGTCAACGTATTGGCTTTTAGGCAAAGGCACGTTGCCTCTTTCCCTTCTCTTTACCCAGAGTGATGAAATCGGAGGCTGTTAGAGGATGTTACAGATTAGAAACTACACTTCGGTTCAAAAATCTACAAATTGTTAGCACTTTTTGGATGCACCTGAACTAAAAAACAAATGCTCAGATGCGTTTGCAGTTATTTTTTTTACCATTTATAGAATTCAATTTTGCTGCAACCACATCATTAGATATTTTAAAATAACAATTGACCTCCCATTACCTTGG
>JAMKCH010027323.1:0-18473 GCA_023653785.1 Ophioderma brevispina | reverse complement strand
ATTAATGAGCTCATTTGCATACTTCAGTAAAATATTAAACCACAGTTGTAGGGGCCATATTAATTACACCATGTAATTCTTATTTAAATTGGTATTTTATAAATTATTATATTTTGAGATAGATAAGGTCCAAATGTTATTGTTTCCCACAGGAGGTAGACATATGGTGTTGTGCATTGAAAGCTGATGGATAATTGACAGCAAATGCTTTTTGTTTAACTTATTAAAATGAAGCCATAAAAAATGCCCGCTTTGTGCTGGTACTCTAAAATTTAGGCATTGCATATTGGCTATTCTGATTTCTATCAAGAAGGATATCAGAATTTTTTTTCTTAAACCATTTATTGTCCTTGCTGAACAAGGTTTGATGGGGTTATTAATGAAATATAATTTAAATATTGACCCCTGTATAAAACCTTGCAACCTTTCAAACACTTATAAAAATTCCCCAAAGGAGATTTTAGCAGATTTTTGATATATTGTTTATGATCCATCCTTTTCATATGGTACACAAATGATTTTTTTTTACCTTTTTGTTCCAGTCAAAATGCCCAATGACTGCACTATTCATTTATCCACATACTTTGATGGATTTCATTGGTACTTGAACACAATGAGCCTGGGTAGAGTGGTACATGTGACCTCAACATGTGTGGGGTGAAAGGTCATATAGAGGTCATTTAGGGTCATTTTAACCCTAAATGTTAATCGTGTACATAATTAGTCACTGTATCGGTGTACTTTGATGGATTTCAATGGTACTTTAACACAATGAGCCTTGGGTAGAGTGTTACATGTGACCTCAACACATGTGTGGTCAAAGGTCATCTAGGGGTCATTTGGGGTCATTTTAACCCCAAATGTTAATCCTGTACATAATTAGTAGTCATTGTATCAACATACGTTTGATGGATTTCAATGGTACTTGAACACAATAAGCCTTGGGTAGAGTGGTGCATGTGACCTCAACATGTGTGGTCAAAGGTCATATAGAGGTCATTTTAAACCAAATGTTAACTCCGTACATAATTGGACAATGTTTTAACATACTTTTAATGGATTTTAAATGGGATTTGAGCTCCCTAACAGAGCAGACTTATTTACTGATCATGACATTTGACAGGGACACATTTTACCCAATTCAGAGTTCTGCTTGTTTTGTTGTGGAACAACTTGGCCTGCAGTCTTGTATCTGGTATGCACATTGAGGTCATAGACACATGAACGGAGCATAAAATTATTTTCTAAACAGTTGAGATTTTCAAAAATTAACTTTTATTTATGTGCAGGTTCAACAGTTTTGCTCTATAAATGTGTTATCGTTATCTTATGTGCAATTTTATGGTGTATATTGTATTTCAGAGTGAAGATAACCGGCGTCAACATCAGAAACCAAGAGGATCTGTTCATTTAGCTGTAAGTACAGAATAGCTTTGTATTATGTAAAACCCTGCTGCACAGGTAATCTTCTTTAGCTAAAAGCTACTCTCTTATGTCTGTCCATGTCTGTGCACATGACGGGCTGTTGTCTTGTTCACTTTTGCACAGAACAAAAATATCTCAAAATCTATTAATGTATATTCAATTAAATTGTAGATTTAAAAATCAAGAAAGATAAATGTTTTAGCATCTTGACCCATCACTTATTTTAACAGCTAATTCCTAAAGCCCTCTTCCCGACCTTAGGAATCATTTTTGACTTTCTGGGGACCAAATAGGAAACCTGGGTAAATGTCAAGAATTTTCTGCAAGTAATAGAAATATGTTTGTAACATTATTACTAGGGGTTTTTAAGTTTTTCTGGGTACAAAAATGGAATTTTGATGCACTAATTTGTGCATTAAACCAAAAAAGCAAATAGAGCAATTTTTGTGACCATTGATTTTGGGTAATTTTACTGCATTTTACAAATCATCCCAATTTATTTTTTGCCACTGAAAGGTAACATCACTCTCTGGACTTCTGTAGTGTTAGGCACTCTGTAAAACCTCAATCTTCCTATACTAGATTCCTTCACTGGTAAAAATTGGGTATGTGTCAAAGGTCATTGGTCATTGACCATTATTTCAAATAGGTAATGAAGGTTTCAATTATAATTGTTGATTTTTACCCAATTGTACAACAGAATGGACCTTGAGTCTTGTGTAGCCCTCTGTTGCTCTTTCAATAAGCTGTAGAAGTGCCACGAAGTAGGATTCGTTGCCCCAGCAATCGGTCCAAACAAATTACAAGGCGTATAGCGCGGGGAATTCAAACTTTTCATTGTGGAGCATGTGTCTTGTGCCCTGTGTTTTGTTTGGACCGATTGCTGGAGCAACGATTCCTATTACGTGGCACTTCTACAGCGAATACCTTCACATAAATGAGAGCTAGTCCACACAGCAATTGAATCTAGTCTAAGGCCAAAAAAAATAAATTGTTTGCTTGTCTACTTCCGACCGACCATCATTTGCACTGCGACTGAAGAACTTTTTTTTTCAAAAGTTTTTTTTTTTTTCAATTTTACCCCGAAATTTACAAACTACCTATCGGAAAAATGTCAACAATCTTTAGTTAGGATTATATGTTTTAGAAAGTGGTTAATACTTAAAAGGCTATTTTGAATTGTGTATTATTTTGTATCCCAGGGGGCAGTGGTATCACCAAGTGATGAGGATTCACAAACCTTCACAGTCAATGCAGCCAATGGGGAAGTTTATCGACTACGAGCGCAGGATGCTAGGGAAAGGCAACACTGGGTGAGCCGTCTGAGAGCAGTTGTCCAGAGACAAGGAGAGGTGCTATCACAGGTAGGCCTACATAACAAGCCGGATTGAAAGTCAAATGTTCTTTTTCTTGGTAATGCCCGAAGTGCTCTATAGTCACCTGGTTCCTCTTTTAGATACTGCATGGTGTGTGGTAGATGTCAGAGGGTGTTTGGAATCAATCCCATAATTCATTGCAGTGTGCCTGTACTGTACTAAACATATGTTAGTACTTAGGTATAAAAAGTGCTCAAGAAGTTTAAGAACCACAAGACATTTCATGATCATGCTGAAAAATCCTAAGTACTAGCGCTTTGTGGGCTTAAATGAGCATGAAAGTCAGGATTTTTATGTGTTAAGAATAGGGTTTTTGTGGGTGAAATTTCCCAAAACTGGTGCATTAGGGGATTGATTCAATATACCCTCTGGGTAGATGTTGACCTTCTCACTTTGCTATAAAAGCACATGTAAAAAATCCTGATTACTTAAAACCCTTTGTTACAATTCATATATACTTTGTTCGGCCAAACATATGGTGTGCAGTCATCACTTTTACAATATGCAATTTTGCATACGTTTCATGCGCCCTGACTTTGTGCACTCCTTGATTATGGCCATGACTTTCTACAGACTTACTGCTTATGTTATAATCCATCGATGGTACAATCCTATTCATCAATTGTTCCTATTGTATTACCGGATAATATAATCCTGATTGACCTATCAACAAGATTTAACCAATTAAGTTAATCACTTTCTGGTTAGAGTAGCAGGCAAGTTTAAAATGTAATTTGTGGTTTTCTTTTCTGCTTGATTTTCCAATAAACCTTTGAAACGTTTTTGGTATGTCATCTATAGCCAATCTAGTGCAAATTTAGAAAAAATGTTACTCTCAGAAAATCTTGAGTCCATTTAAGGTCGTATGGGTTATGCAGTTAGAGAACTGACATTCAAAGCAAGTAATGTAGGGGGAAAATCAAGTTGCCCAAAATATAACAATCTTTTGAATAAAAATTGAATATCATTTGTATTCTATATTTTCTTTTAGGGCTTACCAGAGTCAGTCACACCCACTCATGGGTCTACCGAATCCCTTGATCTACGCTCTGCAGTCCGGCGCTATTCGGGCAGGCATCATTCACCTTCAAATTCGCTCTCCGTAGCAGCAGCTCCAAGACAGAGGTCAGCCTCGGCTTGTGCTGCGCTGACGGCAACTCAGGAATCCTTACGCAATGCCAAAGATGTCATATCAGTTGCTGAGACTCAAAAAAGGGCACTAGTCGGTGATATAGAGGTGAGGTGATATCAGTGTGGTAGAAAATGCTTTCGATTTCATGGTCAGGGGCAGAATTATAAGACAGATATAACATCAGACATAACATCAGACATAATTTGACGGCATAAATATGGATGTGTGAATAATCATCTGTATAAAGCTTATAAAGTTCATGTGGAGTCAAAAATCATCTAAGGGTCATATGGGTCGGCAGGGACATAATTCTGCTCCACTTGTTTGCTTGCTATGTTTGGGAGTCAAAACCCCATCACAGCTGTTTGAAAGTCTCATTTATAATGACAAAACTGGAATAAAACAAAAAATATCATCGGCGACACACTTTTGACAACTTATTTGGATTATTTCTACCACCGTTTTCCTCCTGTGAAAATTTTACGAAATTTCATTGCGGGCAAATGTCTAGTTTAACACGTCTATCTATGGCGAAGGGACATATAGAGGGCGCTATAACATACAAATCATGACCTTTGTAGGCCTATATGGCAAGATTCCCGCAATGGATTTTCTAATTTTTGAGAGATAATAGCTATTGCACGTCCCTACTTATATTAGATGTCAAAATTGTGTCGCCGCTGCTTAAAATTGGTCTAAAAATAAAAGAGTCTATTTGCATGGGGTCAAACAGCTGTGCCATATAGGGAACATTTTAACATTTTAATATCGTACATTGTTTGACCATGTCCCCAACTCGACATTCAAGCTGATTACAAGCTGTATGATACGCACAAATGGTCGGCTAATTCTGTCTCTTATGTTACTACTGATTCCAGAAAAATATGGCTTACTTGGAAAAAAATGCTAAAAATACTTAGAGAGTCAGGTCAGGTGTTCTTTGTGGGCTTGATACTGGTATTCTCAGTACTACCTGTCCTAGAAGCGGGATGTCGGTGGCTAAACCGTCACCCCATCGGGTTTCTAAGGAAATCCGAAGAGGAGGGTAGCTGGTTACCCTGGTAGAACTAAAAAGATCTACCTACAATGAACTTTTAACTTGGCATGGTGATAGAACATGAGGTCCATTTAATGTATACTTTTTGGACAGGTTATGAATATTAATGAGTCATTTGCATATTTTCAATAAAATGTGATTAAACCACAGTTGTGGGGCCATCTTAATTACGCACTGCGTAGTTCTTGTTAGGCTACCTAATGGAAACACATTTGATTTTTTGCCTTACATGTGTACAAGGAGGCATAACTTTATTTCATACAACATTGGTAATCTGCATATAACACACAAATGTTGTAAAAATTAGAATGGCATTGAATATAATCCATATTAAAAACAGGATCTTTTGTTAAAGATTTGTATTGTATTTGTCCTCTATCCACACAGGGTCTTCCGCAATGTGGCCATCCATTGAATGCATTAGATCATGTAAGTTATGACTTCAGTACAGCATAGCATTTGGGTATATTAATCCTAATGCAGCGTTGTTGTTCACTCTGACATTTGCAAAGCAGTGAGGGATAACAAATTAATGAGAGAGAGAGAGAGAGACAAAAATCGTGCACTGATCCATAGTTTTAAAAGGATTATTCTCTGCATATGCAGTATTGGTTTTGTAATTGCATGGCAAACAATAACATAAATTTGTAATTTGGTTAATCAGGGTAGATTTTTCCACTTTTGTGTTTTAGTGTTGTATAGATGAAACAAGATTTTTAAAAATCTAATATGTGTAGCCATTATTCTGTGATGAGAATTATTTTTAAAGAAAATATGTTGTCGCCTGCAAGGATTTGCACATACTAATCCTAATTCTGTATGTCCGCCCTTGTGCATGTCTGTTGAAGTTTTGGTTAAGATTTTTCAAGTGGCTCATGGTGAACACCTTAACTCCAATTGCCACCAAACTCATGTCATGGGTCAACCATAGACACATGCATGTCATTAGGGTTAGAGGTCACATACCAAGGTCAAATGTAATTAGAGGTCAACTTGTGAAAGAAAGTTGATCGCGAAAGCAGGCAACACTAGTGGTTCGAGAACCACTTGTTTTTTGTGCTAATGATTTGATTTCATGCTTTTTCTTGTAAATATATCCCAATTCCAGATTTCCAACCCAATTTCAGGCTATTTTTTCAGATTTTTAAATGTTGTTCAGAGACTAGTATGCTGTTGATAGATTATTAAAGGACATCTGTATCATCCATCCCTCAGATTCAATTCAGCCACTTAACACATCGATTGTTAGAGATTGGTATCATTAGAAACTGCATCAGCAAAATATTTTGGCTAAAGTCTCTTCCATTAAATTATTTCTGCAGCAGTAAATGGGCCATTATGATAATACCAATTACTGCTCACGTTAAATTGGCTTGTCAAATTTTTAAATGAAATTTTGTAATTAAGGTACATCAGAGATCTCATAAGAATAGAGAAAATGATAGGCTATAATCATGCAATATACAGGGTGCCTCAAATAACCCACCACTCTATACGTGCTTCATATCTGAAAATGGTGGCGCAGTTTTTGGGCCACCCTGTGTTTTGACATAATTGAGAATACTGCCACAGTATTTACTACTTATCTTTATTACTCTCATTACTCCCGCTTCAAGCTGCTACTGGAATTTGTTTTGGACTGAATTGATTGCATAAAATAAAGAGTCAAATTATCATTGATCCACCATTCGTATTATCAGTTAACAATGTATTGGGCGTAAAAGGGATTTGGCCAATTATAAAACTAAATTGCGTATGTGTACCTCAAGTACATCCGGCTCAAATTGCATACTTAGCATACTGTCGGAACCCATCATCAGTGGGAGTAATTATTAAACCGATAACATTAAAAAAAATCAAGGCCATGGCGCACCTGGATTGGACTTCACAAAACCTTTGAATAGTGCTTTTGAGGATTCACAATCTCACATGCCAGGGGTAGCACTAACCTGCGTTTTGTGGTTCTGGACCACCAATTTTAACTCATTGGACCCCTGAAATTTAAAGACACTATCAGTGATTTATCCGAAAGAGTGAAAATATTTGAAATTAGCAGGAATAGTTCAAAAGTGAAGGATAAGTCTCTAGAATTCTCATAAGTTACCTTTTCCAACTGAAGAATTAACAGAAAAGGAAGCAAACAGCAGCGTTCAAAGATACGAATCTCCATTCAATTACGTGTTGTAGTAAGTGTCCGTACGGACAGTAATGACTAAAATTTCCGATTTTGCCCTTATTAGGTTGCCTTTGGTCCTATCATTTTCAGGGTGTGTCAGGATACCTGTACTTGTTACAAACATGCAAAAATCTGATTTTTTATGATTTTTTTGATTTTCTGATTTATCAAATCACTGATAGTGCCTTTAACTTTCTGTGTATTAAATAGCCAGTGGACCCCTTACTGGACCCCTAGTTTCAGGGACTTGGGGGTCCTAGTACTACCCCTGTCACATGCTTTTCAATGGAAATATTTTATATTATTTAAAAAAAATATATCTTCCCCAACAAAATGAAGCCGATTGTTATTTACACAATGAATTTAAGCTTACTCACAGCTGTTTGAAAGTCTCATTTATTATGACAAAACCAGAATTAAAAAAAAAATATCAACAGCGACACTTTTGACAACTGATTTGGAATATTTGTATCACTGGCTTCATCCTGTGTAAATTTTATGAAATTTCATTGCTGGCAAATATGATTTTTCTTTCAAATCTAGTTAACACGTCTCTCTATGGAGAATGGGCATATAGAGGGCTCTATAACATGCAAATCACGACCTTTGTAGGCCTATATGACAAGATTCCTGCAATGGATTTTTTCTGATTTTTGCAGAGGAAATAGCTCTTGCATGTCTCTACTTATATCAGTTTTCAGAATTTTGTCGCCACTGCTTAAAATTGCTCTAAAAATAAAAGAGACGATTTGCATGGGGTGAAACAGCTGTGTACTGGAGAACATGTAATATCATAAATATAAATACTAATTGGGGAGAAATTGAAAATGTCCATCCTTTTCAATGCAGTGTTATCTGTAAAAAAAAGTACAGTAAGTAAAGTACAGTGTTGCTGAGTGTGAGCCTGTGAGGTGAATCCGGCCACCTCCGTTTAGCGGGGACAAAACCGGATTTAAACTTTGGTTTAGCTAACTAACAACTAACTTGTACTAGTATAAGCTTAACTCTAGTATTAATATACTATTACTGGGGGCTTTTATTATGTAATACTTTCTTTCCACAGGATTGTTTATTACTAAAAGCAACATCCCAGTCAGCTATGGACTGTTTAGAGCAATGTCTAGGAATGCTACAGAGACAGGACACAGCACAAGGTCATAGGTCACAACCTAATGTTGACCTCTCACAGTCAATGGCCAACATCACGTATGTATGCCTTTGAAAACAAATATTTGACATGTGAGGGAGGGGAGACTTGTTGTAGCTAAGAGCTGGTGTACTTCATCTCAGTAGGCAGGGATATGTGGTTTGTTCTGCCAAAAAAAAAATACTTGCAAGGTTCTGAAATCAAAGACATTGACTTGAGCAAATTGGCATAAATCCCAAGTAAATTGTGTTTGTAATAATAATTTGCAATCAGACAAAGTTCTTGTCAGTGGCAAAGACAATAATTCGAATGGTAGCCAGAATGCCAATGAACCATAAATTTATCTTGAATTTAATGGCAAAAAAATGTGTATTTTTGGCCAATTGTTTCAACAAAATCATTTTTTGCTGCTTCAGGAGATTGTGGTCTCCAGTCCTCCCTACCGACTATGCCTCTGGTTCTTGTTTTTAAAATATAATTAGCAAGACATGTTTTAGAACTTTGATGTCGAATCATCAAAATGAGAAAAGATTAGAACTGTGAAAGTATTGAATATAAAAAACTTATAACTTAAGTTAATAATCTGGAAATTAAAAAGTATAACTGCAATCCTGCAATGTGTAACATTTAGCTGTTCTCATTAAAACATTGTGCATGGTTCACAAAAAAAGATTGATATTTACACACCCATTTGTGGTCTGAGAGGAAGTGTGTTGCGATTCAATTATGCATGTGATGTGATAACAGTGCATTAGCATCCAACTTAGCCACTACTAAAATATAATGCATGATTACCTGCCATCAATTACATTCCATTAATTCTAGCTTTAATACCTCATGGGATTATTACGACATGTGAGTCTAGATTGTGGTTGAGATTTAGATTGTGAGTGCACTGACGGATTGATTGCTTAATTAATGCAGTTTGACATCGACCTCCGATTCCAGGAAGATTTGTGACTGAATTTGTTTTAATAAACCAAATCTAAAAAACCCCTTTAAAATACAGCATGCACACATTTTTGGTTGTATTCCAAAACATCATCCATACTTAAAAGCTTTTAGCTGTATCCCCAGATATAGGTCACTCTTTAGATGGGATCCAGTACCATTTATGACATGTACATGTATCTCCTTGTATAGTTTTAATCCTTAAAATTTAGTGGCATAATTTCCTGGAATTTGAGGGTAACTGGTTGAAATTACACCAACTATTTCCTTCTGTGCTTTTCACCGAACACATTTATAAAACTTCTCAACATACACACACATTGCAGGCTGTATCAAAATGATTGGGTCTCTACATTCAAATTCATTTAAAAGTAAAAACCAAAAGCATTAATCCAACTAGGGAAAAGTCAAGCATTGTCACTTCTTGTTGAAGGCGTCTCCTTAGTTATTCATTTTAATGAACTAATGTGACTGAGTTTTGCCAGGCCTCGACAAATCACCTTTCTGGTGGCCTGGTTTTTGCAGTCAGCATAAATTTCAGACCTAATGGGTACTAATCAGTTGCTACAGCCTGTACTAAAAGCCTTTACATATAAATTAAGGGACATGAGGAGATTTTCTGAGGATACAAATTTCTCAAAATTGTCATTTGACTGGTTGTAAAACACCCACAGAGAACTTTTAACGTTATTAGACAAATGAGTAGAAAAAAATTAAACTTGTCCGCTATCTTACTTGGCCGTATAGAGAGGCATGCTTGGATTCTCTGTCCTGTACGACAAAGTATTAAATCATCTTTTAATTATATAAAGATTGTGTTTTTGGCTTTTTCACTTCAGATGTGATTAAATACATGGGTAAGCATTCTATGCAACAAACCCAGTTTAAAAAAAATAGGAGGTGCATTTTTCAGGAATTGTCCCCATGTCTCTTTAAGTAATCTTTTGGCTTATGATTTCATCATTATCATCTTCATCATAATCATCATTGTCATCATCATCATAGGGTGCATGTTGTTAGCCAAAGAATTTTAAGATTAAAATCACATATATGGTTACCTGCTCCAACAAAGCAAACAACAAGTCACTAGACACTAATTTGAGTTGTAGGCATGTAGATATGAAGGGAGTCCCAGGCAAGATTTGATACCGAAAACACTAACACTATGGGTATGATGATAGTCCCTAGTACAAAACTTCGCTGCTGCATTTTGGATGGCCTCAATGCTCTTAGATCCCTTGTTGGTGTAAGGTGACCATGCACTTATACTCCAGTTTTGGATGCACCAAAGTTTGATAAGTCTGGGCTTTCATACTTGTTGGACAAGGTGATACATCTTGACACAGCTTACCAAGTGTCTGTGAAGCTTTGGAACTCACTTTAATGTTGTGGTCATCCCAAGTTAGCTTAGTATTGATGCTATCTCCAAGGTAGTTAACAGACTCACCTGGTTGTATCCTGGGGACAGCTTGGTTATCCATTGTGTAATCAAACATGGATGGAGTTCTTTCCTGGTGGCTGTCATAATGGCACACTTCCTGACAATGAAGTCCATCTGCCAAGTATGAAGCGTGGAGAGGTTTTTTTTGGAATGATAAGGTGATCTTCTCATGAATTAATGCGCCTGTACAAAATGCTATCATCACTGAAGAGATATATTTCTGATTGATGGCTCTGGCTGATACTGTCTATAAATATAAGAAAAAGTAAGGGCCCACAGCTGTGCCATGTGGAACACCTGATGTAACTGGCTGAGGAATGGAACTCGGGCCATTAACGACAACAGTGTATGTTCTTTTTGACAGTATGATGTATAGTGTATGTGGGCCACTTTAATAGGATACAGAAAAGATAAAAAGGTACAGAAAGCAAAAAGTGTTTTACATACTGGTGTATTACGTCACTTTGTCATAGCAAAATGTCATAGTACTGGACCTGGAATCAATTGGAAGTTTCAGCATAGGATTAGTCTGGGGTCCTCTGTAGAGCTGGAGAAAAAACAAAAGGTTATGATCACCACCAGATCTCTGAATGTCACTTTAAATGAATCATATGAATGGCTTTCATATGTCCCTATGTTGGTAAAATGTAAGAAATGCCATGTTACTCTTGTCAGCCTAAAGTCTTCAGTAGAATTGATGCCTCACCTCCTGTGAGTTGCAGCCATGATTAGATTAACATAAAGGCACTGGTGTTACAAGTATGTTCCTGAGGTTCAATGGAGTATGAGAAGAATTACATAGAACCAAAGTGCCATTTTAATAGAAAAACCTTTAAAGAAGTTGAGAATGTGCCTACTATTTAAAATAGAGAATCTGACACAAATTGACATGAATTTAAATTTGTAGTGTGTTTCTTTTCAGAAGGGTATTTGTCTGGAGATTTTACTTCTATGAATTTTCAAATATACTAAGATAACACCTATTTGTTTGTTAAAAATACTGTATTTTTCTTTGTACTTCATGATAGACTAATCTTTTTAAACCATCTGTTTGCTCTGTTGTGTTTAATTTCACCTACTCTAACCCTTCATGATATGAGTTTGTTTATAATACTGAGCATTTCAAGTCTCCATATCAAACTTATTTTGTTTGACACTGTTGCACGCAGCAAGAAAAGTGATCTTAAGGGATGTGCATGGATTTGGCATAATCATGTTAAATGATAAATTGTGTTATATCAAACATAAGCCCAAAAAATATCCCAAACTTTACAAAATCAGCCAAAATGTTCATCATTGGATATACAGCCTGTCTTAAAAAAATGGTACAATCAAAACCGATTTTTTTCAATATTATATCTCAACATAAGTAAGTCGTTTTGTACATCACATTAAAGAGAAAAGACCAGGCTTTCCATGATTTTTTGTTTCATCTCATATGCTTGTTTCAATCGAGAGATAACTCTAGTTTACTGCGGAACTTAAAAATCGAGTTTGTGCCACTTTCTGGTTGAGTGAAAATGGTGAGAGAATTAGTTAAAACATAAATTATTCGCATTTGAACAGATATGAAATTCTTTAAAAAGGGATTAACTGCATAAAAAAACTCTAAAGCTCAATTCACACTATCATTTTTGGCCTCCATTCTTCCTATGGGACCACAAATGATAAATGGCATCCACCTGTTGAACTGGAAAACTGATGTAAAAAGGACAGTGTGAATTGGGAAAATGAAAGGTTGGACTGTTCTCCTCTGGGATTAAAAATATTTTTTTTTTTTTTTTTTTTGATGTGCATGGATTTGGCATAATCATGTTAAATGATAAATTGTGTTATATCAAACATAAGCCCAAAAAATATCCCAAAAGTTACAGAAAGCAAAAGTGTTTTACATACTGGTGTATTACGTCACTATTGTCCATAGCAAAATGTCATAGTACTGGACCTGGAATCAATTGAGTTTTCAGCATCAGGATTAGTCTGAGGTCTCTGTAGAGCTGGAGAAAAAACAAAGGTTATGATCACCACCAGATCTCGAATGTCACTTTAAATGAATCATATGAATGGCTTTCATATGTCCCTATGTTGGTAAATTAAGAAATGCCATGTTACTAATCTTGTCACCTCAGTCTTCAGTATTTTTCTTCTTTGTACTTCATGAATAGACTAATCTTTTTAAACCCATGCTGTTTGCTCCTGTTGTGTTTAATTGCACCTACTTAACCCTTCAGTATGAGTTTGTTTAATAATACTGAGATTTCAAGTCTCCAAATCAAACTTATTTTGTTACACTGTTGCCACGCAGCAAAAAAGTGATCTTAACAGGGATGTGCATGATTTGGCATAATCATGTTAATTGATACATGTGTTAATCAACATAAGCCCAAAAAATATCCCAAACTTTAACAAAATAGTCCAAAATGTTCATCATTGGATATACAGCCTTTCTCAAAAAAAAGGTAACATTAAAACAACAGTAAGAAAAAAAATTATATCTCAACATAAGTAAAGTCGTTTTGTTACATCACATTAAAATAAAGACCAGGCTTTCCATGATTTTTTGTTTCATCTCCATATATGTGATGGCCGATCTTGATCGGCAGATCTGAAATCTGCCCGATTTTGGTCGAATCGGCTTTGAATCGGGTCGGGAGAAAGTCATTAGCTATCAATCTACCTCAACCGAGCTCCCCAAACTGACAATAAAAAGCCCAAAGTTTACTAAACTACAACAGATTTTTAAGCTTACCATTTATATTTTTCTATGGACTAAACATTATGTCCATGATAAATGCGCTGGGCATCATTTACCGCAAGAATCCTGTTTGTTGTACACTGCAGATAATTTCTATTACTTTTTGCATATTTTCCCGCATACTTCTGAAACGGAGGTTTTTTCTTCCCTGCGGGTGAAGATCCTCCAAATACTGGTAAAATTCCATCAACATCTACAGACGGAAAAGAGCAGGCGTACAAGTAGTCATTGCAGCCAGTGTTTGGCTGAAAAAAAGACTCCACATGTGTTTTCCTCATACGTAATTCATCAGTATCTGACAATGCTGGCTCATTATTTCTTCATTAAAATTCAGTTTTTTTGCTATTTGATAATATTTAACTACCTCTTCAACATTATTTTAAAGTATTTTATATTTATATTATTTATTTTATATAAAATTTATTAATTTATAATAATTTTTTATAATGGAAATAAATAAATGAGAAAATAATTAAAAAAGGATAATATAAATAAAAATTAAAATAAAACAAAAAATAACTATAAAAAAATAAATTAAATAAGCAAATTCACAAATTAAAAATTAAATAAAAAATAAAATAATTATTTTAATTATTTTGTTATTTTAAAAAAAAAATGAACTAAATGAAATAAAAATCTTTATCGACCACACTATTTATTCTCTATGGATTTTTGTATAGGGAAGTCTAGCTCTACCAAATCACTATACAAATTAAAAAGTCCTCTAGTCCTCAATGACGTCATCAGTGACGTCATCACTTTCAAGTTTTTTTATAAATACTTTAACTAAAATTCTTCACCCATAAACGCCAACCTTTACATAACGCACCTACATTCTATACAGAACATCGGACCTACACACATGTCCATCCGGACCTATACTTAATACCCAGTAGCCATGGGAAGCAAAGGTCACGACCGCAATCGAATGAAAGTACACGGCAGTACCGCCTTTGATTATTTAAATAAAAACAGAGCTTCATCCCAATGTAACATTCAAACCTAAACTTTATCACAAAAGTCCCGACGACTTAGCTGTAAACAATCTCACTGAGCCAGACACAAAGGCGCTGAGTATGACCTCTCAGCACACAAGTGCCACGTGCCATGCTTGAGAACTAATACTTCACAGTGGAGGGTAAATAATTGATTTGATACACTAGCATGCTCCTCAATTCCCAGACTTATCTGTAAACAACCTCACTTGAGTCCGACACAACGGCGCGAGAGGACCCTCTCAGCACCCGAGGGCCCACGTGCCATGCTTGATAACATAATAGCTGCACAGTGGGGTTAAATAATTGATTTGTACACTAGCCGCTAACTCAAATAACAGCAAATGTGTTTTTATTTACGTTAAGAATAGACACTGGACTGCGGGTAGTGAATACGAGCACTGTTTGACGTAAATATCCATAGACTGTCACCTGAATATTGTTTCAACTCGAGAGAGGGTAAATGGTTGATAGGTTATTGTGAATTTCACTGCTATTTTGCGCCATTGCTATTTACAAGATCAAATATAATCTGAATCGGGATCTGTTCGGTCCGATTCAACAATATTATGATCGGAGATCGGCGAGTACCAACCGATGCTGGGGCTGGATCGGGCCATCACTAATCTCATATGCTTGTTTCAATCGCGAGTATAACTCTAGTTACTGGCGGAAGCACAAAATCGGCGTTTGTGCACTTTCTGGTGATGAAATGGTGATAGACTTAGAGTTAAAACATAAATTATATTCACATTGGAACAGATAAGAAATTCTTTAAAAAGGGATTAACTGTCATAAAAAAACCTACAAGATACGCAAAACAGTTACGTAAGTGGAAGTTATCTCAGTGAGCGTACCACCCTGGAGGAGAGAGTTTTTATTGGCTTGAAGTATCATGAAATGGCAATCCTACCAACACCTTGCTTGAATACTTGTCCAATGTCCATTGTTATTGACTTCACAATTGTAATTGCACAAAAATCGTGCATATTTTAAAAACCATTTCTTTGATTTGATGTTTATTGTGGTTGCAATTACATTCCTTCTGCATGATTTTAACAGAATACCAATTTTGTAATAAATTCAAAGTCTAATTTCATTGACGTGCAATATTATTTGTATTGTTTATTATTTTAGAAAAAAGATATTGAGCATTGAACTGATTTATGTTGACTATTAATAAAACTTGTGTTGATAAAACTTGACTTCTTTGTTTACTTTAATCTGTGTTTTTTTTCTTTTTGTCGTTGTAATCTTTTGTAAGCTTCAGGACAGCAAGGGCATAACTGCGCTAAACAACTCTGGCCCATGCATAAACGTGGCACAAAATTGATTTTGGTGATATCGCACTAAATGATTATATCTCTGGATTGACAAAGCAAATAGATGAAACAAACAGCCATTGGAAAAGCCTGGTCTTTGTTCTATATCTTATACCAATAAGAATGACTCTTTGAATTTTCATATTTTAACGCATTTTTTTCGGATTGTACCACTTTTTTTTGAGACAGGCCTGTATTGGGGCGTCATTTGAGAGAAGTAATAGTCAATTGCTACAGAACTTGGTCATAGATTCCACTTGGACATAAGTTCAGGGGTCGTTACGCAGTTCAAAAAGGTCATATGAGGTCAAGATATAAATGGGCTGAAACATCAATTTGGCCTCATTCGAGAGAGGTAAAAGATAAAATTCTTACAGAAGTTGGTGTGCAATGCATGGTGGGCAAAGCGAGTGTCAACCAATGTTTGCCGATGAACTATGAACCCACCATAAGTTCCATGCTTGTCCTCAATTTAGAAAAACCGCAAAGCAGTTGTATTGGTTAGATGGAATTAACAGACATTTGCCTTGGCTGGATTTGGAATGGAAACTTCACATGATTAATGGTTGTCAAACTTACTTTAAACCTTTCTCACCTGCTTGATTTTATTTTTTTGTTGTCATACTAACCCCTTGATTACTAAGATTCACTTTTAATTTCTTTGCGATTAACTTTATTTAACAGTGTCGATACTTCAATCCAACATCAATAGCAGCGCCAACAACAGGCTATACTGAGCTAACCGACTGCACAACAAGGGAAGCGGAGGACTCGTCCAGGTAGTGCAACGGCCATATAATGGGTACCATGTAAGTGACAACATTTTACATTCTATATTCAAACATACATCATTTGGATTTTTTGTATTTAATCCATTCACCCTGGTAGATTCCTATAGGGGAAACCAGCTAACCTAAGACTAGGCTGTTTGAACTCATCGGCATTGATTATATGAATATTCAAGATATAGATATGGTGTGGATAGACATTCAAATTTAGTGAATGATATTTTGAAGCACATATGAGGTTAGGATAGTTGTTTTGCTTAATGCAAGACCCTTAGTTATCTATGTTGATAATTTTGTAGAAAACTACAAATTTGTATGACTTAATCCTTTTACCTTTTCTATTTTTAGATTATTCCTGTAGAGGGAAGGGATAAAGCAATAGAAATGTGTGAGGTTCAGTGCGATTTCAAACTGGGAACCCTCGGGCGCCATGGCTAGGGATAGTGTGTTGCTAGCCAGGCCAGCAATTCCTTGCCTATGTACGTGTTTGATGATGCAGTTACAGCACAGAGAACTCTGTGAACTTTTTGCCCTTGGCACTCTATAGTTTTGTAGGATGTGGGAGGGTTAGGGACATTGCAGATTTTTGTTTTCCATTAGACACTCTATAACATTATTGTTGTTTCTTTTAATTGAAATCATGTTATGATAAATATTGATAAAATCAACCGTCGCTCTCCTTATTCTGTCAACAGATATTAATCCGGCCGATGAGGTTGCAGACACAAAGCAAGAAACAGACAGGGATCTGGGCGGGGTAGAAGAGCACAAGAGTGTTATACTGCATTTGCTATCACAACTTAAGTTAGGAATGGATCTTACAAGGGTAAGTGTATTACAGGAACATGAAGGAATCAAATTGTGGTTTATGATCATGATTTATGTGCCACAACACAATGCAATCAGACAAAATGAAAATGTATGCATTGAAAAAACTGCTATACTTTGTTTGCTCTCAAGTTGGAGGGTTGACATCACTACATTTAAGAAATGTTCATGTGTATGCAAGAATGTGTCCGAGGCAAGCAAAACATAATAATGGGCGAGGCGAAGCCGAGATCCATTATTCGAAATGTTCTTACTGCTGAGGACACATTATTCTGTACAAACATGGACTTTGCATCCTTAATTTCTATTTTATTTCCCTAAAAAAAATAAATTTCTATTTTATTACCCTAAAAAAAATAAAATAATAACCAAAAACAGTGGTCATTTTGTACTAAAACCTAATAGTTGTTTATGTCTGTCTTCTCCCCATAAATGATAGCATATGTATATAGAGTGGTGGGGCATGTGCCAAAAAGAATGTGCTCTTTGCATCACACATTAAAGATCCTTTAGTGCAAAATAATGGGCAATAAACTAACCAATCAAAGCACACACTTTTGAATAATGGGCAGTAGAGATATAGAATTAAGAAATAAAGGGTGATGCAGTATCATTTATGGGCGAATAATGTGTCCGAGGTCGGAAGATACATTATGAGCCCATAAATAATATTGCAAACCCTTTATTTCTATTCTATTACCGAAAACAGCGTGATCTAATGAGAAAATGCATTCGCGACCCATTATTGCAGAATAATGGGCAGTAACCTGACCAATCAGAATGCTGCATTTTCAATAATGGGCAGCAGAGGTAATAGAATATAGGTTTTACAGCCTTCAGATTGACTCTAGAGATGTATCATGACGACACCTTCCAATTTGAGACTGAACTGATAGGTAGGCCTCTGTCACATGACATTTAGGGAATGTGCAACAGTCTCCTTTTAAAGGTATTATTTCACTGAAAATTTCTCTAATAACATTTAAATACCATCCTAATTGATTTTTTTGTGTGCCGCAGCTATAGCTGGCAGGACCACTTAGCAATCCGTTGTGCGTGTGTATGTGTGTGTGTGTGTGT
>JAMKCH010027322.1:0-86408 GCA_023653785.1 Ophioderma brevispina | reverse complement strand
TTTTATATGAACATTCACCATTTGGGGTTCGTATTGTATTAGTGGAAGATCTATGATCCTGAGTGACTGATTGAGGATTTATTGCTAAGTGGTTACTTTTTCACTATTTTTAGATTATAAATTCCATAGTCTTATCTCTTGTAGAATCTGCAACTGTAACTTCCCTGGATGGTCTAGCATTCTGGGGTAAGGCATTATTTTAGCAGCAGTTGTATTTTGTGAATTTTCAAATTACATGGGTGGGCAGCATACAAATTTTAAGGGGGACAGGCACTACTTTTACAGTATATGGGGCCTTCAAAAATTTCGAGGGGTTTAGAGGGATTGTACAATCAGATCAATTAAATCATCAAACGAGAAGAAAAGTGTATAAAAACATTGTACGCACACAATAATAATCAAAATGAATTTAAAATATTTTAAAGGTGATGTTCAAATCATCTTTGGGACCCCCTTGAGTTTGCCCGGAAGGAGTACGATTTGATTTCAGATGAAAAGACCTATTTTATCATTGTTCATCATGAAATTGAAAGGTTGCAACGGAGATTTTGAGGCACCCAACTATTGGTCATAATAGTAGTTTCATTTAGATTAGACACTCAATAGATTTCTTCCTTGTATTTCGCTACAGAAATGTCTTAAAAGAGAGAAAAAAGGCGAATTTGGAAATTGCTTGTATTGCAATGTCACACATAGGCTGAATTTTTGTATTTGCACAATTTTTGTACCAAAGAAGAAAAATTCTCGGCTTAATCCTTTTCAGATGGGGATATTTTTGATGGAAAGCTTTAAATTCAGGGGCAAAAAAATCAGTACTTTGTAAATCTTTAAGGGCATCCAATATGTGAATCTCTTGTTACCTTTAAGCCCTCAAATCCATTATATTCCCAAGCTACAAACAAAAATACTTGTTTTAATGGTTAACCATCAATATTAGCTACAGTATTGAATAGGGCCATGCAATATGTATTATGCTTCTATCATTTCAAAACTGCAAGTTGTGTCCCACGGTACCTGATGGGAGTATGTGCAAGTGCCAGGCTCTCTATCAAGTTAGAAAATAAAATAGGACATTTAATCTGAACAAGCACCTTTTTAGTTTAGTTTAGATTTAGCTGAGGCTTCAGATAAACACTCCATAACATAGGCGATTTGAAAATATGCTATTTGTGATAAAGGAGGGCACAGCTAAACACTCCGACCAATTTGAACACTGGCCCACCCGGGCCAACTCAAGAACATTAGAAGACCCTGCAAGTAATCACTTGAAGCCACCCAACTCCATAATAAAAACTGTCTTTGGTTTTATTTTGTGTTGAACTTGCCACAGGCAAATCATAGCTCTGCTACTTGAAACTAAAATAGCTAATCATTATCATAATATAAATGATTTCAATTTTGGAGCCAGGGTTTGGTGGCCCTCTTAGAAGAAAAATAATGTGACTTCCACTTGCAAAATGTAAAGAGAACATAAAAATATTTGTTGCACTGAGGACAAAGATCCAAAAGAAGCATAAGCATCTTTATGACAAAAATATAATGTAAAAACATTATACAGGTATCAGAGGGAGGAATAGTCATTGGGAGAAAAACCCAGCACTGCCAAAGATTGTTGTAAAATCATTTAAGTACTGTATAAAAAATGTTTAACAAACTGGCTACACCATATACATTTAACACAGAGTTAAAGTGTCAGACATTGTTTATGGCAAAACAACAATCTACAGTTATCAGATAATCAAAAAAATGCAAAAACATTGTGGCTGTTGCTATAAGTTTAGGGCAAACGAAAGGCTCAAACTCCACTAAGTGAATTAATCCATTAATACCATATGGTTTGATTTTTAAATAGGTGTTGAGCCAGTTAGTGACCCCACTTTTCTGACACGGACTTTTTGACCACACCTGACCTGACTTTGTTGTTGCTTTGAAAGCAGTCTCTGGGTATATAAGTGACAAAAGATTTATATTATAGTAAAACAATATTACCATTATTCAGGGGGTTTTTTTTGGTATTATATCATTTTTTATTTCCCTCCTTTGTTTTCACCATAGTTTCCCAATTTATCCAGCATATTCAGTAACAGGTGGCAGCTGTGTATGTTGTATGTGTGGGAAAATATTTGTTTTGACCGCGAAGAAAGGGATTCGTGAAATATTGTTTTTAATAGTCCTTACATACTGCATTGCAGTGATATCAAAATGTTTAAATTGGCCAAAGTAGTTCTCAGTTATCAATGGAATTTTAAAAATGTGATCTGTGCTTTATTTAGAAAGCATTCATAATATTTCAACAGGTCAGGTGAGGTCAAAAATGTGGGTCACTATACAGCTCAACTTTTAAATAGCCCACGTAGAGTGTGGACGGGGCTTGTCTGTCACCGCAATAGGAAAACAAATGGTGGTAGCATTAATTCCTGGGTCTAACTCAATTTGGCCAAAAGTTGGGTTGGGCATCTTTCAGTGAAGTAATGTGTCTACATACCCTACAACTCCAGTGTGCAAACATACTATCTTATTTCCTATAGCCAAAACCTAAGGGTCACCGTTCCTCTTATTCTCTCAGCATTTTCGAATTGCAAGTTAGCAAGTCAAAGAAAATCTTAAAATAGGACACAGAGTATTGCGCTTGTCTCCATTCAGAGCTACTTGTGACCTTAAAACCAATTAGGGGTAATGTACGCCCTCTAAAACATATGTGTAGTTTCTTCTGTTTAGTGAAATAAAGCCCATGAAATGGGACAGGGAATTAAGCACAATCCAACTTCCTAAATGTAGAGTAATATTTCCCACCGGCCTGCTCCTAGATAAGTGAAGCATTTGGTTAGTTTTCTCAGACTTTCTTATCAAGTAGGAAGTGGCCATTTTTTTTAGTAAAAAGAGAGATGGCTACCAATTACTTAATTTTTGGGAATCAGCCAGTAGGATTTTGTAAATGGCTTGGTTGACGGCATTACGGCTGATACTGTTGGCATCAGAAGCGCAGATTGTGATCTTCGTCGACAGCATTGCTGCTAAACTGTTGGGCATCAGACAGCAGATTTGTATCTTCAGTAGACAGTGTTTAACTGCGAAAAGGCTTGGGCATCGACAGCAGATTTTGCATATCTTCAGTAGACAGTTTACTGCTGTAACTGTTGGGTATCAGACAGCAGATTTGTTGTATTTCATAGACCGCATTGCTGCGTTAAACTATTGGGCACCAGACAGCAGATTTGTTATCTTCAGTAGACAGTATTAATGCTGATACTGTTGGGCATCAGACAGCAGATTTGTTATCGTCAGTAGACAGCATTGCAGGCTGATACTGTTGGCATCAGACCTCAGATTGTTATCTTCAGTAGACAGTATTACTGCTGAAAATGTAGGGCATCAAACAGCAGATTTTTATCTTAAGTAACAAAGTATTACTGCTGGAAAACTGTTGGCCATCAGACAGTAGATTTGCTATGTTCAGTACACAGTATTGCTTCTGAAAATGTAGGGAATCAGACAGTAGAGTGTTATTTCAGTAGACAGTCTTACTGCTGGAACTGTGGGCATCAAACCAGCAGATTTGTAGCTTCAGTAAACAGTATAATGCTGGAACGTGGGCATCAGACAGAGATTTATCTCAGTAGACACGCATTTTACAGCTGAAACTGTGGGGCATTCAGACAGCCGATTGTTATCTTAAGTAGACCGCATTACTGCTGATAATGTTGGGCATCAGACAGTAGATTTGTTATCTTAGACAACATTTCACCTGAAAAGGTTGGGCATCGGACAGCAGTTGTTGTTATCTTCAGTAGACCGTATTTACTGCTGGAAATGTTGGCCATCAACAGTAGATTTGTTATCTCAGTAGACAGCATTGCGGCTGAACTGTTGGGCATTAGACAGTAGATTTGTTATCTGACAGTAGACAGTATTACTGCTGGAATTGTGAGCTCAGATAGCAAGATTTGTTATCTTCAGTAGACAGTAAATTGCTGCTGAAAACTGTTGGCCATCAGACAGTAGATTTGTTATCTTCAGTAGACAGCATTATGCTGAAACTGTTTGGCATCAGCCAGTAGATTTGTTATCTTCAGGTTTTTTAAAGACAGTATTACTGCTTAAATGTTGGGCATCAGCAGTAGAGATTTTGCTCTCTTCAGTAGGGACAGTAGTACTGCTGAAACTGTGGGCATCAGACCAGCAGATTTGTTATCTTCAGTAGGCAGTAGTACTGCTGAAAACTGTGGGGCATCAGACAGCAGATTTGTTATCTTCAGTAGACCATATTACTGTGAAACGGTAGGGCAACAGACAACAGATTTGTTATCTTCAGTGGACAGTATACTGCTGAATGAAATTGTGAGATCCGACCAGCGATTTGCTATCTTCAGTAGATAGCATTACTGCTGATATTCTTGGGAATTGACATCAAAGTTGCTTATTTCAGTAGAGAGCATTACTGCTGAAAAAAACTGGTGGCATCAAACTGCAGATTTGTTATCATCAGTTGACCGCAACTGCTGCTGATAATGCTGCGGCATCAACAGCAGATTGTTATCTTCAGTAGACAGTATTACTGCTGTAAATGTGGATCAGATAGCAGATTTGTATCTTCAGTAGACAGCAATACTGCTGAAAACTGTTGGGCATCATACAGCAGATTTGTTTTTTCAGTAGACAGCACTGATGCTGAACAGTTGCGCATCGACAGCAGATTTGTTATCTTCGGTTAGAAAGCATTGATGCTGAAACATTTGGGCATCAGGCAGCAGATGTTTGCTTCTTCAGTAGACAGCATTACTCTGAAAACTGTTGGACATCCGGTCAGCAGATTTGTCATATTCAGTAGACAGTATTATGCTGTGGGCACATCAGACAGCAGATTTGATATCTCAGTAGACAGCATGCTGTTGAAACTGTGGGCATCAGACAAGTAGATTTGCTAGTCAGTAGACAGCATCGGCCGCGATTTAGGTTTCTTTTGAAGAAGTGGGTACCATGGAAGCAGCATCAGGAAACTAGATGTGGTGTGGAACAAGCACCACAGAACTCTCATACTTGTCCGTGTATCCAAACATTTTACACTTTTTTTCCAGTCAATGACATTTCTATAGTGCCCACACCAAAACAGAATTTGCACTAAGGCGATGCAAAATATCAGGCCAAAAAAAATACAAAAACAGAGGGCACTATAAAATAAATAACAAAAGTTATTGACTATAAGCAAACAGATGGACATTTCAATAATTTCTTTGAAAATTTCAACAGATCCAGCACACGTGATGCATTCAGAAAGCCGATTCCAGAGTTTGGAGGATTGACATGCTGGGTCCTTAGCCATCTCTGACTACACTGCATTTACCTGGCATGAGAATATGTCAGCTGTCTACCATACCATACACATGCCCTAAGGCATTACTCATATTTTGGGGACCATGCGTATGGACTACTATTCCTAACATTATTGTGCATCCCTTCCAAGAAAATCACACCCCTTAAAAATTAGGATTTAATTAGAAAATAAATTCCTGAATTCCAATTTGTTGCCATAGTTCTCGATATGATTTTTTTTCTGGTGACCGTGTGTGACCTGAGGAATTATAGCAAGTTCCAAATGGCTAATCAAATAAAACATTCTTAAAACAGCTATGAATTTACACAACAAGTATATTGGTTCTTGCCCAGTCTAAATCAACAATTCATTACGGGGTACTGAATATTTGACATTATTTTTAGGTTAATATGTTGTTTGTGCATACTCTGATTGCTTAAGTCAATATGCATAGTTTTATGTTAAGTTCATGGCAGGAATTATCGGGTTCATATTCGAGCCATTTGCCTGGAAAATTAGGTTAAAGATTACTTGGAATTCTAAAATCGTTTATGAGAATGAGAATAAAGTATTATACATACCCACCACCTCTCCCGACAAATTTTGACCATGATAACGTTATTTATGTGTACCTTACAATACGTTTGAGTCATCGGCTAAGGTGACATGCTCAGATCTTGTTGAAGTTATTAGTAAAGTTGATATTGATTGACAAATTGACAAACAAGGAATGAAGAAGAAAGAAAACAGCAATGGCTGCAAATTGCAATTTCCATTCAGGGCATGTTGAGGATGCATCTATAGGGCTCTAGCACCTATGATACAATAGGTTGATTGGCTAATTACAGGACATGCATGAGATAGCCCCGAGTAACCAATCATAACGAGTGCTTCTATATCTCTTTGTTAACCTTACCAACATTTTTCCGTATTCGGAATTACTCAGTGCCATAAATATGCTTCCAATGTACGAATAAAAATAGGGCTTAGATACCGAAACGTTAGACCGGTAGTCGGCAAGGGGGAAAAAAATCTTAGGTTGCTTTAGGTTGTATCATTTGCAGGTATCAGGAATACGTATACTTGTTGCATTTTTGCCAACAATCTTATTTTGATGATTTTGTATTTTTTTAAATAGATTGTCCACATTTAGCAAATAATGATAGTGCCCTGAAATTACATGTATTGATCTACAGTAGGACTCCAAAAATTGTAATATAATTATTTTGTAACACAAAATGCACTATTTGAATTAACTTTAAAAATTTGAAAATAATTGTGTCCCAAAGTTTATTTCTTCAACTTGAACAAAACAGAAGTGCTAGACTCATGAAGTGCAAATAGCAAATGGTGCTTGGCTTGCTTTTGAGTTGAATATGTGATGTGATCTGGGAAACACCGTCGCATGCGCGCAGGACCATTTTGAAAAAATAGAGAAAAATATCCTTAAATCTGTTATGTTGTACTTTATTTTTTGTAGGTGTATAAGGCCTAAGCTTTGTTGATATGTGTAGCCAGAGAGAAAAAGAAAGAAGGAAAAAGGTATGGAATAACTGACTAGTTCAAAACTTTGCATATGAGAGAAAAAATCAAAATATAGAATTTCTCACCATGTGGCGGGTTTTCCAGATCGCACACATATATAGGTACAGATGGAACAGTGATCATTGGATCAATGTCTTGTGTATTCTTTTTATTTAAGAGAATAGTAAGGTATGATTATTTTAAGGGAGAACGATGTGACGGATGGGCCCGGTGTTCGCCACCAAAAATAACTTGGTGTCACCCGGTTATCAATTCGGCGTAATATAAGAGATAGTACCGGGGTTCCCCCAAAACTGATACCTTTTAATTCTACATTACATTAAAACACGCTTTTATAATTGAACGGGTAATATTCAACCAGTTTCGTGATACTTTACGGCTTAAATACAACAAGAAAGGCCACGCATACAGTGAAAACAATCGAAACAACAGTTGAACCCACCAACGATCCTACGCAACGGACCGCAGAGCGTTGGCAGGAGCGCGCGGTGAAGCAGCAAAAAGCGGTATGAGCAAGCGCTTCGACAAAAAATACCATCAATTACGAGCAGCGTTCTACCGGGGTTCAAATTTGGCCGAATTGAACCGGGCATCAGGCCCCATTGACTAGCATTTTTCAGATGTTTAAGAATGTAGAATTATACCAAATTTACAAGACAATGTGTCTCCTCTTTCACGCCATCACATACTGAAAGTCTGTCCTCTGTGGAAAACTTAGGTACCGTGTTCCACGGGGGGCGGTATGAAGTTTAAATGGACATGCCCATTGGGCATTGGCTATTGGAATTCCACACCAATCTCTTGGAGATTTGTGGTCTGTCTTAAGATTGAAAACATGTTCCCGAAGGATTACTTCATTTGAATTACCCATACCCTGTGTAGATGATTTAGATTAGCTAGTGCGTGACGGTTGTAGATGGAGTAGAGTCATAGTCCAATTTAAAGTTGCCCTTACTTAGAGAAAGGAAAAGGGGAGTCCTGCTCTGTGACCTGTACTGTGAGTGTTATTGAATTAGTAAGCCTGACGAGACGGTGGGAAAACCGGCCGCTAAGGCTGATCGTATAGATGCGTAGTTATAACACCCGGACCAGAGCGTACAGGTCTGTGCTAGGGTGTAGCAACGAAAAAAAAAACGAGGGTGGGTCCGGAGAGGACGATACGATAATCGACGGATGCAATTACGAAACGTGAATGGCACTTTATTGGGTTTAATTCGAGTCCCTAGTGTGCTCGAGCGGCTGTGTAATATTTTAGAAGTCTCGGTGAATGGTGAAAACACTTTTCCCGGCAAAGAGTGATGAAAAAAATGATGGTCCATTAGTGGTGTGATGAAAGACGAAAGAAAAGAGTTTTAAATGTGCCAGCTCGAAAAAGGCTTTCTATAAAAGTGTACACTCGATGGTGGTTCATGTAGTGAATATGAACGGTTGGTTTGCTCCGTGGATCATTGCGCAATAAAAGTGCAAACACTAAAGTGCTTGGAACTGGCACAGAGAATGAAAAGGAACAAACTAGAGAGGAAAAGCGGAAGATGTGTGAAAATTACGTAAGGAGTGTGAGGAAATTGTCACATGAAAAGGAAGTACAAACTAGATCAGAGAAATGTACATTTGGATCAGAGATCATGAGTTGTAGAGGAAATTAGAACAAAAACAGTTTGAGCCAAAAAAGCTATTTTGGGGAAGTGAGATGAACACCCCTTGAAGAGAAAGGAAAGAGCAAAAGGAAATGAATTAGATGAGGATGAAACCACAGTAAAACAAAGAAAGGATAAAGAGGAAGGAATTTGTGGATAAGTGTGCTAAAACATTTATAGAACTTATCGATACTGGATCACAGCTGTTGGAGAGTCTCATTTATTGACTGACAAAAACCAAATACACAAAAAAATCTCAATGGCGACAACACTTTTGACAACTAATTGGATTAATTATCTCCCCTAACTTCCTTCTGTGTACATTCAAAAAAGTCAATGCGAGCAAAATATGATTTTCTTAAAAATCTAGTCTTTACACACGTCCTCATATGGAGAATGGGCATATTTAGAGGGCACCTATCACATACCAAATCACACCTTTGTAGGCATATATGGAAAGATTCAGCAAAGATTTTTCTGTTTTGGCCCGCTTATATCAGTGCAACACTGGTCGCCACTGCTTAAAAATCACTCTCAAAATTAAAAGGAGACGATTTCCATGGGGTCAAACAGCTGTTGGGATGGATTGATGGGTGAGCGAAGGGAAGGGGAGGGTAGGGAAAAATAATGACAGGAAGAGCGAGTGAAAGAGGTGGTTTGGTGAGTAGAGTTTTCTGATTCTAGCTGTTTTTGTTTTTCAAAATCCGTAATTTAAGATAGTAAGAAGTGAATTGCCTAAAAATACAAAGCAACAACAGCAAAATCAGCATTTTTGTCAAGATTTTGACTGATTAGAACACTGAGGCAACATATTTTCTGTAAACTTCATACTCGGATTAGAGATAAATAAGACTTTCCTTTAGTATTTCTTAGTTGTAGGAAAGATTTATGTAGTTTCTAAAAATTGACAGGTGAGTCTCTGGATTGATGTCAAAGCAAGGGTTGTATGTGTTTATATTATACCCTTGTGAGCAAATACACTAATTTTTACTCCCGATTTAGAGAACAAAGTATGTGCTTTGGGAACCGGTACTTCTTTACGACAAAGTGAAACCCAAGGCGTACATTATTTTAAGTGGAAGAACGAGGACGGAGGCACTAGTGTTATCATGTAAGGTCACTATTTAACCCAAATTCGGGAGCTTAAATACAAAACAAGAAAGGACTGCCACACCCAGTGACAACAAGAACAATCCGTTGAACGCAACGATCATACGCACGAGATGAAACGTGGCAGGCGCGCGCAAACGTAGCAAAAGCCCCAGTATGACGCGAGCCTTCAACCTAAAAATAACATCATTACGCAGTGCGTACTACCTGGGTTCAATAAACAAATTGAACCCGAGCATCAGCCAATGAATGAAATTGCTTACATGTTCACAGATGTTTAGAATGTGTGATTGCACTTGTGCACAAGAAGTGAGAAACTGAACTACATCAGTCGTGACTATTATAGTTCGCCGGAGATTAAAAAAAATATTTGTTTTTTCCACCAAATGTTCAGAATTATGCATTTTTGTGACCATACTTCAGAATCAGCATGAAAAAATGCATTCAAATGAGTACACACACAGCTTAGTCTTAGGCTTGTGGTTTCTGAGATGACTCCAAATGACCTGCAAGAAGCCATCTCGAAAGCTACTTTATCTTTTTGCTTTTATTGATTTATTGTCAAAAATATTTTCCTTTCATTCGTTTTTTATCGTTTAAATAATTGCACCTCTCCCTGAAAACACAAATGTTTCAAACACAAGGGGCCAAAGTCATCGTTTTTGGTGATCATCGCGCTGCGTAAACTGCATTTGTGTACAAACGGAACATGCATGACTCGGTTATAAAATGCCGCCATTTAGCGTGTCAAATATCGACTACACCTCATAATTGCTGCACACATTATTCATCTAGTACTGAGTATTGGTTGGGTGGAGATTTGATTTAAACAATTAAGTTTTTTTTGTTACCATTATTAAACCATGCCTAATGAAAAAGTGAAATATAAGCAAATCAAAATCCAAAATTACACTTTTGTTTTTTTAAACTTTGAAGGACATTTCTGTACCCAAATATAAGGTAAGACATCTATTAAGTGTCTTATCTCTGATTGAAATCAACTACATGATACAATATATGCTGCCTTTTGGAATCTATTGTTGCACCTTACAAGGGTTACAACGAATGTCAATCTACCAAGGGTTGAAAGGGTTTTAAAGAGGCTACGATCATTGATGATCTTTTAGCCAAGTGTGAAAGCTTTAGTATAGGTCATTTGCACACTCTTTAAATTTGTCCCGAAACAATTCAGTAAAAAAATAAGCTCTGAAATGAGGTCAATGTATAGAAAGTGTTATTTTTTAGTGTTTACACATCATTCTTAGTACCAAATTGCTGATATTGGAGGAAATGATCATACCATATTCCAAATTCTGCTATTGGTGACATTTTGTAGTGCTAAATGTTGCAAAGATATATTGGAAAATTTACGACCTATAAAATCATGTGAATCTGCAAAAATTTTTTACTAATGTCTATTTAAAATAATTTTTAAAAATTGAGAAAAGTGTGCAGCCATGACTATGAATGGCTCCAAAATGGTTCCAATTGCCCTGGGAACAAACACTGAAAAAATGGTAAGCCACATGAGGGCATGTGTGGTCTGCTGAAACGGTTTGGCATTTCAGTAGCAGATTTGTTCTCAGTAGACTTGTTATCTCAGTAGACAATTTCATGTGAAACTGATTGGGCATTCAAAACAGCAGATTGTTATCTTCAGTAGACAGTATTACTGCTGTGGAAAATGTGGACATGACCCACATCAGTTTGTATTTCAGTAGGACCAGCATGACTGCTGGAAGACTGTGGGCATCATACAGCAGATTTGTTATCTTCAGTAGACAGTATTACTGCTGAAACTGTTGGGCATCAGGCAACAGATTTGTGATCTTCAGTAGACAGATTACTTGTGACAACTGTGTGCTGCCATCAACAGCAGTTTTGTATCTTCAGTAGACAGGATTACTGCTGAAATGTTGGGCATCAGACAACAGATTTGTTATCTTCAGAAGACGTTATTACTGCTAAAATGTTGCCATCAGACAGCAGATTTTTTTCAGTAGACAGTATTACTGCTGAAAATGTGGGCCTTAACAGCAAGTAGATTTGTTATCTTCAGTATAGACAGCATACTGCTGAAACCGTGTGGTATCGGACAGCAGATTTGTTATCTTCAGTAGACAGCTATGCTGCTGAAACTGTTGGGCATCGGGAGGTTTTGGTTAAAGGGATTAGCACAGCGATTTGCTAAATCCGAAACCATCAAACAACTCACAGGAATTCATATTTTTATATTTTTGTACTGGCATGGATATGCGAAAACATAAACTGCAAGTGGTTGGTTTGGAATCCGTGACAAGGCAGAGTACTTTTATCTGATGCTGTTTGTAATTTCTAT
Organism: Ophioderma brevispina; assembly: GCA_023653785.1. Lineage (NCBI taxonomy): Eukaryota > Metazoa > Echinodermata > Ophiuroidea > Amphilepidida > Ophiodermatidae > Ophioderma > Ophioderma brevispina. The sequence continues at coordinate 74,467 of JAMKCH010027322.1, read as the reverse complement.
ATGTGCGTATCAAAATTCGACTTTGAGATCAAAAAACTTTCCCGGTGAATGTCACAGATTTTCGCATGATAATGGTGCAACCATGATCAATACAGTGTGACCGCAAAACACAAACATTTACTCGATCTTGTTTACTTTTGTATGGTGTAAACGCAACAGCTGTTTAGTTGCCAGATTTTGATCGATGCGTGGCGTATGTTTTTGCGGGAGTCGGTATGACAAATTCCTCATCAAATACTTCATTTTTTGTCTAGCCTGACTTGTTCGGCAGAGACTTAGTATCACTTTTCTGTCTGTATGTTGTATGTGAGTCGTAGTCTGGTCTGTCTGTCTGTCTGTCATGCGTCTGTCTGCTGACGTCGTGTTACGGGCTTGTGATAAGATTTTATTGAGTTCCGTAAGGGCTAGATGATTGTGTGTGTAACTTGGTGGAAAGAAGCGGGTCCACGAGTTCTCGACCCTTGATTAGAGTTTGGTGCCGGCGAAAAAATATGCAAATTAAGATTAATTTGCCCATATAATTAACGAAAATGTTAACGCAAGGCTTGTGTAAAGTTTTGGGAGTTCCGTTTATAAGGCGTTATGATGATGCTAACTTGGTGGATGGGCAGAGCAGCGGGGCTGGAGAGTTCTCGAACTGATTAGATTTCGGGGCGTTATTTCGTGCAACTTAAGTATCAAATGAGCTAATTAATATGCCAAAAAACCACAGCGTATCGTAATTGCTAATGATAATTTTGAACGGTACATTGGATACGGAAAATTCCTTCACTGCATGAAGCCTATCATGGTGCCTCATCTTTTTTGCAATTTGAATGTGTGTGATTACATGCGGCTTAGTATGCAATGCTAATAAATATGTGTAATTCTGGTATCTCTGAAACCGTACATCGGATAGGCAACATCCTTGGCCTGCATGAAGAATACTATGCCAGCATGCTTTTGGTGAATCATAATTGGGTAAAAGTGCATGTGGGCCGTAAATGGGGCATTTTTTGATCCAATTGATCTAATTATTAAAGTATGCATAATGGCTGTATCACTGAAATTATAAATTGAATATGCAAAATACCTTCGCTACAGGAGACTTCTATGCCGTACATCTTTGATGAATCACAATTGCGGTCAAGTGCAAGTGATCAATTAAGGGGCATTGGTTGATGCAATTGATCTAATTAATATCGTAATTGACTATCGCTGAAACGGTTACATTGGATATGCAAAATTCCTTCACTACAGAGACTACTATATGGTAACATTCTTTTGTGTGATGAATCATACTGTGGTCGACATGCATGTGGGCCACTTAAAGGTGATTTTTGATTATTTTAAAATTGCAACTAATGCTAAATGATTTGTCCATGCAACAAATGTTTCTCAGGTTGTCAATGTCAGTGTGAAACTACTACACCCTTCAAAAAGAATTGATCAGGGTTTGTTTACACTTACAATAAATTAGGTTTAGCATGGGTTTATTTGGCATTATATGGAATGGTTGTGTGATTTGGTGGTGTACAACAGGTGTACAAAACAAGAAGACTTTCAAAAGGGGGAGTAAACCACAACAAAGGTTTAACAATCAATATAGCTAGATCAGTGGCCCCTGTTTTTTTCATTGACATGTTTTCTAGTTCTGGTCAGTCTTTTTTGGGTTGCCAGCCTGTTTACATTCTTGAAAAAGGTGAAAATAACGCAAATTGTTGGATTTCATCACCGCTTCCTGGACCCCCGTAGGCGACTCCATTTTTACAATTGGTCACTGATTTTTCAAAGAATAGTGTTGCCAAATTGAATAAATTTTCATATTTTTCAAACTAAATTTAAGTTAATTTTTAAGGGATTTTTATGCATGACTTTTCATGATTATACTCTACAATGGAAAAAAATAAAAACAAATTGTTGTGGACCCCTGGTGGTGTCAAATGAAAGACAGGAATAAAGTATACATAAATGGCAAACCCGGGTGTGGCTATACTTCCTAACCTCGCTTGGTTATGATTATTTGGGCATTCAAGATTAATATCTGCACAACGGAAGAAGTTGTGACCTCTATGGTGGAATCAAATGAAAGAGTGAGAAGTATAGAATACTATAATGCAAACCCGGGGGTGCTACTCCTAAGCAACTAGTTATGATGCTCTTGTTGAGGACTTCTCAGATTGATATCTCCACAATGGAAAATGTTTTACCCCTGGGGTGGTGTCAAGTGAAAGAGCACAAAGTAAAGAATACTAAAATGCAAACCAGGGGGTGCCTACTCCTAAACACTCTGACTTATGCTCGTGGGGGAGGGGATTTCCACTTGCAAGATTAATAGCATCCACAATGGAAATGTTTGTGACCCCTAGGGCGGTGTCCAATGCAATAGTGGGAGTAAAACTAGTTAAGAAAATTGGAGTTTATCTGCTTGCACAACTTTTGGACAACCCTGGCACTCGAACAGTTCCACTCTGGTGTGCTGCTTTTTTTGTCTTACATTAGCGCGAAGCAGGCCGAGACGTGTGGTTCGAGAACCGGCTTGTTTCACTATGGTGTGGTTTGTTTCAACATTAAAGCAGTTATATGGGATTGGTACACTAATCCCTGATTTATCATTATAAAAATGCATTCAATTTTGTTTTTTTTCGATTCCTTTGCATTTCGCTGCTAATCCCTTTAACCCTTTTCGCAAGTTGCTTGTACATTGCCACCAAGCCATTGTCATAGAATGCAAAATAGAGACTTGCCTGTCATTGGGGTAAGGTTGCATACCAATTTCAAAGTCCATTAGAGGCCACTTGTGCAGAGAGTGAAGAAAGGTGGATCATGAACAGGCAGGGCACCTATTTGGTTTCACGAACAACCTTCTTTAATTAGAAATAATTTCGGAATGCAATTTGTGGCCATATTCTTGTAGCTGGGTTTTCTTTCTTTTGGTGACTTAGTGTTGACCTGCAGGAACTTAAGGCCAATAATCACATTTTTAAAAAATATTTATGAACTACAATATCTTGTTAAAACCTGAAAAACGGCGTGGAAAACAAAGCTCAAATAACAAAGTTTTTTTTTTTTTAAAATAGATAAAATATGGTCAAAAACCACTTGCAAAACACACGGAAGTCTATGGGGCAATCATGATGGTTAACAGTAATCAATACCATTGTTGTGAACATAGGCTCTCCACGTAACAAGACTGACCATCCTTCGAGATTGTGTGAAGTGTTTTACTCTTTGAAAAGTTAATGAGAGAATATCGCAATCGTGAAACTGAACTTGAACCTGTCCATTTACATAATAATTAAGTTTGATTCATTTGGGGGGAAATTTTCAATTGAAAGATATTTGCTGTTTTTCTTGTCAAGACTGATTCCAGACTGCCTGCTTGAAACTGGAAATAATGTTGAGATACCGTACTTCTTTTCCTTTGTTGTTAGTATTAAATACCATTCCCATTATGGGGTGCATTGTTCAATGTGTGTGTCAATCTTGGATTCAATTCGTGACTGCCAACGGATTGCCATAGACTTATGTGTGTGTGCAAAGTGTTTTTTTGACATTTTTTGCGCTAAAAAATGGTGGCCAGTTTGTCATTTTCAACTTTGGTTTCAATGCCGTTTCACCATCCTTCAACAAATATTATCTTTAATAATACCTTCAAACATTTTTGATATGTCTAGTCTAACTACCCACTTTTGAGAAATTTACAGATGAAAAAGTGTAAACTTTTTTTTGACACTCCTGTATAGCAGTTCCACCATCCACTGACTCACAATAAACCTACATAAACAGCCTGAAATTTTACACAATTATATTTGTTCTTGCCCATCTAAATTCAACAATTATACTGGTGGTTACTGCATATTTGACATTATTTTTAGTTAATATGTTTAGTTGTGGCATACTCTGCTTGCTTTCTGCTTTCTGGTCAATATTGTCATTATGTTTTGTTTTGGTTCATGACATGATATCTTGTCACTATCAGCCATTATACTGGAAAATAGGTTAAAGACACTTTGAATTCTAAATCTGTTCATGAATGAGAATATAAGTATTTCTATAGACCCGCACAATCTCTTATTGTGTGGACACATCAAAAACTTGGGCTTGATCATCGGATTGGTGAACACCTGAACTTGGTTGAAAGTATCGTCATATGTTGGTATTAATTGACAAATTAAACCAGGAAAGAAAATGGCAATACTGAAAATGCAAATCTCCATTCATTGCATGTTGCAGTAATAGTCCTGCATGGAAACAAGCCTTCAACATAATCCATTTTTTTTATCTTAGGTTGCTTCAGTCTTAACACCTGCATGGCATTTCATATACCTTTAACATGGTACAAAAATGCAAACAATCATTTTGTTGTGTTGCCTGGATTGTAGGAGGCGCATACTAATCCAAGTCTTTATGTCCATCCATGCATATATATGTGTGTTGGTTTTGTTAGAGTTTTGGTTAACCTGTTTTTAAATTGCTCCTGCAGTGATAACATAAAGGGTGCATTTTGTGATCCTGGCACATTTATTTTAGTCAATGATCATAGATATCCTCAACAAAAGGTTATTTCCAACTTTCAGTTAATTTTATGTGAGTTCTTGATGTTATGAGCACATAGTTGTACCGCACTGCCATAGGCCACTTAAAATTAGAAAATAAATTTCTTTGGATATCATTTATTGAACCATAAAAAACGGTGTTAGAATCAGAAATGCACCTTCATATGCAAGATAGCTTTGCGTTTTTGATTTGAAATACATGGTACACATGCAGATAACATAAGTAGTCCATAAATCACTGTTTATTTTAGTCTTTATATTGTAAAATTATAGCCAGATTTACACATTATACTTCCTCTTTGGGCATTCCATCTGAAATCCTTACCCCTCTGAAAAATATAGGTAAAAAAAATAGGTAAAATTTTACACGGGGTGTAAGTAGTTCAAAGAGTTTAGCCCTTTGGGTAACTGGGTGTTTCGTAAATTAGGGTGGCCAGTAGACTTTGGTGTCCTGTTTACTATGTGACATTTTGTTTATTTAAATTTAAACATGAAGATATGTATCCAAACTTATAATTCCATTTTAAATTACAGCATTTGCATCTAATTTTCAGATTATATCATATGAAAACATTGAACTCATTACTTTTAATGTTATGTAGTAAATTACAAGTTGTCTTCCCGTGTAAATGGGACCACCCAAAGCCTGTGACCGGAAATAAAAGCCTAAACCAAGTGTGTTCTTTGGTTTTAATGTGGTGAATCAAAAACCATGAAAATAAAGATGGTATAGTGTTCTGATTTATTATAAGCAAACACATAACGCTTTCACATACATAATAATCTGACTGTTTTGGAATAGCCGATCAGTTATAATCAATCTGCAGTCCATTGATTTTCCCGTGTAAACTAAAAGCCAAAATTTGGTTGTCCCGCTTTGCACATTTACTATTGGAACCATGGTTTGTTCTGATAACCCTGAATGTAGTTGAACATCTAAAGTTTCATTGCAATGCTTGCATATGTGATTTAAAAAAAAAAAAAAAATGCAAAGTTTTTTTAAACGTGTATCTAAAACTTTTAAAAATTTTGAATATCCGGTTGTGATCCCCTGTGGTTCCCCATGTAAACGGGACCCAAATGGCAGTCCCCTCTACAACTTGTGCCTGAAAAACCTTGTTTTTATATGCAGGCATGACCATTTTGTACTAGTAATCTTATTGTGCCCCCGCAAATAACCAAAATGGTACATATGAAAAATTACACAGTCACTATATGAAATTAATCTTTAAAAAATCAGAAAATTGGTTTGGGTCCCATTTACCGGAACCGGATGCAGTGTTTATTTATTGCAATATTTGTAAGTTTTTTTAAAGTAACTTTTGACTAATTTGATTGTTTTTTAATGAGGAATGGTATTATCCAATATTTATTCAAGAACTATTATTAAGACCTCCTTTAAATTTTTTTCTCCTTTTTTTCTCTCAAAATGTCACAATTTTGCCCCCTATTTAACGGAAACACCCAACTGACATTGGAATCCGCACTTCCTTCCACAGATGGGGTGTAAGAGTTTTCAAATAGAAATAGCCCAGTTGGGTTACTACCTTTTGGATTCCACACACCCTCTGGAAAGACTGTGATTTATTAAGTCCTTCCACAGAGGGAGTGTCAGTTCCAAATTGCAGCCCATTTGATAACTTCCATGTGGTCACCCAAACCCTGGGATGATATAAGCTATTTCGTGTTTTTAGATTGTAGTAGTACATTCCATAAATGCCCTTAAAGAAAAAAGGAACTGAAGTCCCCCTGCCTATGTGAAATGTAACTGTGAACTGTTTTTTGAATTATTAAGCCGTGATGGAGTGGGAACCGGCCCCAGCGGATTTCGTATTAATGGTAGTTATAACACCCGACCAGAGCGACAACAGGTTGTGCATTGTGGCAAGAAAAAAAGTGTTTTCCGAGAGTGACGGATACTACTCTACTCGAGTATGCAAATTACACGTGATGAACTGGATTGGGTTTTAATAAATGGGCGAGTCCCTTAGCTCATGATCGAGGCGGGTGTAATTTTTTAGATTTTTCTCGGGGTGAAAACACTTTTCCCGGGCAAAGATGATTAAAAAAATGAGGTCCATTAGTGATGGAAAAAGAATGTTTTTAAATGTGCCAGCGGAAAACGCTTTCTATAAAGTGTGCATCCATGGGTTCATGTAGGGGGAAATTCTGATACTGGTTGGTTGCTATATACTTTTGATCATTGAGAAAGAAAAGTGTCAAACACTATTAAGTGCTTGAAACTGGAACAAGAGCATTAAAGAGGACCAAAAAGCAGAAAAGAGGAAGATGTCGAAAACTTAAGTAAGGAATGTGGTAAGGAAATTTTTACAAAAGGACAGGAGTACACACTAGATCAGAGACATGTACATTGGATACTATAACATGATGTTGTAGAGAGAAATAGAACTAAAAGAAGTTTGAACAAAAAGGGCATTTTGGGAAGAGATCTGAAAACCTCTGTGAAGAAGGCAAAGAAAATTGAATTTTAGAGAAGAGAGAGATGAACGCAGTGAAGAAACAGGAAAGATAAATGAAGAATTTATAGGATAAATGTGCTTAAAATATTTTATGGACTTGCTGCCAGTGGATGGGTTGATGGGTGAGTGGAGGGAAGCAGAGGGAGGGAATTAAGCACCAAGAGAGAGAGAGAGAAGTGTGTGTGTGAGAGAGATGCTTTACTCATACTAATGTCTGATTCTAGCTGTTTTTTGTTTTTTCAATCCTAATTAAGAGCAAGTTGAAAGCCGAAAAATAACGAAGGAACTCAGATTTTTGTCATAAAAAATACTTTCAAATTCTACTGATTAGAACGAACCAGATATTGTGTCTATTAATAACCTTCATCCTCTTGATTAAGATGCAGTAATATTGCAAGATAATACTTCTTTTAATATTTCGTAGTTTAGGGAATAATTGGTTATGTATTTTTCTGAAATTGCAGTTTGAGTCTCTGGATCGATATCAAAAGCATGCTCATCTGTGTTTATATTATTACCTTGTGAGCAAATTACATGATTTTACTCCCAATTGTATGATGGCACTTGTGTGATATTATGATTTTAAAAAAAGTGAATCATTTCTTGGAACGGTGTTGGGGCCTGTTGGTGCTATAGTACCCAGAGATCAAAAAAATATTTATTTTTGTTCAAAAATTAAAAATGATTGCATTTTCATGATTATATTCAGAATCAGCATGAGTCAAACAAGCCTTAGTCTCTAGGCCAGTGGTTGTTTAGAATGGCTTCCCAAATGACCTGGGGGAGCCATTTTTTTTAAAGGGTCAACGAATGATTTCACACACCCAATATTTATTAACTGGATATTAAATCAGGGCCTTTCAATTTTTTTATCTTGAAAGCTTCCTAAAAAAGTTGCAATTGACAGGATTGAACTGAGAATTATATTCTTGGTCAACAAATTGTGAGATTCCTAATTTCATATTGGAGCCCAAATATGAAATAAGCTTATGTTTTATAGGTTTCTATTTAGGAATTTTTTTCTTTTTATTGACACAATTTGTCAAAATTTATTGTTATATCTTCTTTTTTTCATATTATAAAATAATTGTTCATCCCCTGAAAACAAGGGGCCAAAGTCATCGCGTGGTGATCGTCATGCTGCGTAAACTGTAAAAACACAACATGCATTAAAGCGTGTTAAATATTTAACTACATCGCGTAATTGCTGCATGCATCATCCCCAGGAATGATGGGAGATTGATACTAAACCAATTAAATTTTTTGGTTAAGGGTATTATTCCAGCCCCTTCTGTTTATTCATTGTCCACTAGATATCCTGAGAAAAGCTTATTCACAATTTTAGCTGATCCTGACTTTGCAGTTTTTGTTATGAGCAAATGCTCAATTCCCACGGTCCCATAGGCCACTGTGCATAATTCGTCCCATGTACAGAAAAAAATACAAAAATTGAAATGACTTAAGACATCAGCCGAATGTGCATGTAAAATTTGGCACATAGGTTTCTATGTTAACGATATGAAAATCTCAAACTCTTTTTGGGTAAAGTCAGGGGACCAAGGCTTTGTGGATCACAAAATGCCCCTTTCCTTTCCTTTAACATTATAAAAACCATGTCACTGATAAGAATGAATATAAGCAAATGTGAAGTCACCTTTTGTTTTCAATTTAAGAACATTTCTCTAGCCAAATATAATGTAAAAAAAATATATTAATGGTCTAATTATACCACTTGGCATATAAAAAGTATCTTGGCATGTTTTCAATGAGTATTGTGCAAAGTCGATAATTTTTGAAGTTTCTCAAATATAATTTTTGTTACCTAGGTCCTTGCTTGCTCTTTCCTTTAACAATATGTTGTAAAAAGGCGTACAAATGACTGAGATAGAGTGCCCGAAGACACACAAAACCCTGAAACAAAAAGTTGAACTTTATAGAGTTTCAATGGGAATTGCAATGTACTGCAACATATTCAATGGACATAAATCAACTATGGCAAGTAGGCTTACGCGTTCGGGAAAACCTCTTTGTGTCAAAATCAATCACAAAGATCTTGCCGGATTTGCACACACCACCACTCATGCCATGGAGATAGGTTGTTGGCAACCGCTCCAGAGCGGAGCTATTCATTATATTGAGTGCTGACCACAATAGCAGTAGCGATTTATTCCGTAAATGTTATCAAGGATTAGAATTGCAAATCTGGCACACCAATCCTCACTGGTTTTGTGGTTAGGTAGCTGACCTCATGATACAGTGGTCTCGGGTTCGAATCTCGCTACTGCCTCTTTTAAAATATATAAAAGTCCAAAAAAAGATAAGAAAAAATAATAGCTGCCCTTTGAGGTTAGTGAGGGAGACCTGCTCTAGGAGCATGGGTGGTGGTCAAAAACTACCGTGTGCCAAACAGTGAGTGACCATTGAAAACTCCATAAAGTGAAACTTTTGGTTAAAGGGTTTTTGCATCTATCGGGCATTCTATCTCAGCTATTTTTTGCACACTTTTTACAAGCGAAGTGTTAAATGAAAGAGCAAGCCCTAGGCAACAAAATGTTATATTTCGAAAACTTTGGCACAATATTGATCGAAACAAATGCCGAGATACTTTTTTTGTGCCAACTGTACATGAAATCACTACATGATACAATATATGCATGCCTTGAAATCTCTTGGTGCACCTTCACAAGTATTACAACATAAACAGGCTCTCAATCTACCGGGGTTGAAAGTGTTTTAAAAATGGCTATCGATTGCATTTGATTGATCTTTTAGCAAGTGTGGAAAGCTTTATTTGGTCATTTGCACACTCTTTAAATTTGTCACAAACTAATTCAGTAAAAAGATAGATCCGAAAATGAGGTCAATGACCTTGTAGAAAGTGTTATTTTTAGTGCTTCCATCATCATTCTTAGTACCAATCACCTGTTATTTGAGGAATTGATCAATATATAGGAACGATATCACTAAATAAACTAGGTGTAGCAGACGATGCCAGAGCCAAAACAGTGTTGGTGTGTGAAATGTGACCCGTTCCCTAAATGTAAAATGTTGATAAGTTGTGCCTTCAAATGAAATTTGAAATTAATCATAATGTTTGGACTAGTAGCAAACCATTTGAGTAATAAAGATTTTGTCTGTGCCATTTCTGTATAATATCTGAGGTTTTTGGGGAAATTGTGCAATTTTAACTTTTAGTAAAATTTAGAAAATGTAGGTGTGGGCATTTGAAACTCGTGCTAAACAATCAGCGTTATCATATGGCTTTTTCATCCTTGTTTGAATGGTGCTATTCTTTTTAAAAATATCCCGTTTTGAAATAACTAGTTATTAGTGATTTGATTCCTCCATGCCTAGGGGACAGTGAACACAACTTTTCCTCAAGGAAAGAAACGAATATGACACTCTTTCAGGAAGGAAGTGGGAAATCAGGGTAGGAATGTGGCATTTTTAGCACATTTTTTGTCTAACATTGTATACTTTTATAAAACATGTAGGGTACTGGCTAAATTGCTAAGGATGCTGCCCCATTTGCCAAGGTTCCCTAGTCATATTCCGGTAGGGCCACTTGGTAGATTTATTCCGATACTCAATCTATTAATTGAGCTTTCATTCTGGATTTAATTTGTTTAGGAGGGCTTTTGATTAAAATCAGAATTCTGTTCGCTCCATGGTTCACTTGTGATGGGTAAGGAGAGTTTATTTTTTTTTTTTTTTTTATGAAGCATCTTGCTTTGGGAGGGACGTTAAGCTGTTGGTCCAATGTGCAGAAAGCAACACTTGTACTTATTCCTTGCAATCAGTTTTATTTTTTTCATTGAAAGGTTGCATGTGATTATATTTGGGGGCAGGGGCGTGTAAGCAGATTTATTCTGGGGGGTACTGGACTTCGAAAAAAGTGGATCATTTTTGTAAAATTGGACCTAACCCCCTAAATGGGTCTTTTTTGGGGCTTTTGAACATTTTATCACCAACAATTAGGCTTTCTTGTCAAATGTTCTAAATTGTGAACCTTTTTATCACAAATTGAGCAAAAAAGTGGACCTTTGTCCCCTTTAGTCCGAATTTGGGGGTGTGAGAATAAATGCGGCAGCCATGACCAGCATGGTGGTGCCAACACGGTTCCAACGGCTCTGGGAACAAACACTGAAGAAATCGTAAGTTGCACATTGAAAACCGTGAAAAATACACTGCCCATGAAATATCCTCATCATATCAGTATTTATTTTAAAAAATAATCAACCCCCATATTAAAGCCTTAATCCGTAAATCATGTACACATAAATTCCAAAGTACATCACCCCATTATTGGCATGAGAGTGTGAAATGGCAGGCGATGTTTTATGAACAAGGTGTTGCATTGTTGGGGAGTTGTTTCCGGTTCATATTGTCTGTTTTTTATAACAACATTATCTGTTTAATAGAGTTGTTTCTTTTTAAACATTTTCATTGTAGTAAATTTTAGGAAAGATAAAAATAAAATATGTTTCTTGCCTGGATCTTTTTTGCCTGGATATCATTCTCACCAAATGTTATTCTATTTTATTTATTAATGACAAGTATCAATAATGGACACCGCAAAATGGACACAGATTTGATTCCTCATCAAAAAGAAGGCTCTGCGACAACCAATTTTAAAGATAAAGCATTGTAGTGTACGTGTTTATAACATTAACCCTCACCTGAAATGATATGCCCAAATCAGCGCTCCTATGGGTAAACAGAACATTTTGTAATAAATCCCTTCGGAGTGTCACTCTGGAGTTGATTTTATTCAGCAGATTACAGGAATTGCTTAAACACAATGAAACACAGGCCATGAGTTGATTCGCCATGGCATCCACCGCCTGTTTGACAGGGCTGTGACCTTGTTTTAATATCAAATTAAAGACTTATTTATGATAGTCATAAGGTAGACCATTTGTTGATTAACGTTAAGACAAACTTAAAGGTTAGGCTTCAAATTACCTGGATGACTCCCGGGGGTCCACTGTATTCCAAGGTGGGTATCTTTTTTTCCAACAGCGATGTAGCGCGCGTACATTGATTAGGGTGTCAAAAACAGCAAAATGTGTGAGAAGAGGGTATGTTTTTTTTTCTAAACCCTGATTTGGACTCAGATAGGAATTCCCGTGCAACAACAAATGCTGGTCAATCACCAATCTTTATTGATTGTCATTTGAAACAGACAACCGCAAGATGGTTTCTACCTTTATGAGTGCTATAACTTTGCACTTAATAACAAAAGCTGATGATCAATACATTGATTATCATATGAAGGCTGAACTCGTTCCACTCAATGTCATATTATAATTATGAAGGGGGTTTAACTCATCCAATCTTGATTCTATTCTTCAAGAAGGCTTAACTCATTCCCACCCTTGCATAATAATTATGAAGGAGGTTTAACTCATCCAATCTTGATTCTTGCTTTGGAGGCTTAACTCATTCGCATATAATTATGAAGAGGTTTAACTCATCCAATCTTGATTCTTCTTTGAGAAGGTTAACTCATTCCAATCCTTGGCATATAATTATGAAGGATGTTTAACTCATCCAATCTGGATTCATATTCTTTAGGAAGGCTTGACTCATTCCACCCAAAGCCTTGGCATATACTTATGAAGGCGGTTTCTGCATCCATCTTGATTCTTTGCTTTGGAGCTAACTCATTCGCATATATAATGAAGGATGGGGGGAAGGTTTAACTCTCGCAATCTTGATTCTTCTTTGAGAAGGTTTACCTCATTCCAATCTGGCATATAATTATGAAGAGGTTAACTCATCCATCTTGATTCTTATTCTTTGAGAAGGCTTACTCATTCCCACCCATAGGGGTAGTTGGTGTTTGGGTATTTCTTGCACTAATTTAATGGAGGGTCAGCTCATCAATCTTGATTCTAGTTCTTTTAAGGAGACTTAACTCTCTTCGCCATCATTGTTCTCCCAGAACTCCTTCCCGAAGGGCCATCCGGGCTCGTTATCTCGAATGAACATAACGACTCCGGCATCATACCACCATACCAATCCCCATTCAGGCCACTTTAAAAGAAAACTCACCCTGGTTCTAATTGGAGAAATCTGACCCCTGGACGATAACCTAGTATCAAAACGATCGTGCAAGCATCGCTAAGTGCAGGCAGCTCATTGAACAAACTTGGTTGTCCCCGCTAATCTCTGGATATGCCGACTCACTCTTGCGGCCATTTCCCCGCAATACATCGATGCTCTGTTGCATTCTTTGACGCCTGTGGCTCATCAGCTGTTGACCTGGTATGGCCAAAAAGAAGGGACGATCTACTATAATCAGACAAAATGATCGATGTGTGAGGTATGAAGCAAGGGGGTGCAGACCTTCAAAACCCGTCCGTGCTGGGGCTGACTTTTGAATATGCAAAATCGAATAATTATTATTTGGGTGCTTGTATACACACATAATGTCAATCGATACAAACAATCCCGGCAAATCTCAGTTTGTTTGGAGTGTTAGGGCGCTATTGGTTGGTTAATTTTTCCCTAACCCCATGGCCACACAACGAATTAAATGAACGCAGTCCGTCTTGATTTAATAAACTGCTCAATGAATTACATCTTTTCACCTAAGCGCGCAGCATTATGAGAAAAAAGAGTATCTAGCACATGATCCATGTGCACTATTATTACACCGGCCACCTCTACGCATACAAATCACGGCACCCACGACTATTGTGGAAGAAGCGGAGGCGCCATTGCTTTCTATTTTGTTGGTAACTCTCATGTTTTCGTTGTGGTCGGTCAAAACATGCGAGACGATACTTTCTAAGAGACGTACTTTTTTTATTATTATTCTTATTTTAATACTTATTATTTTTCCATATAATATTTATTTTTTATTTTGTTATTATTATTATTATCGTACTATTTACTATGAATTTCTTATAAATTAATGCTTAAACGATGATACTGAGTTTAGTATGTGCACTACATGCTTTGCCAACACGATACATTTGCATAAGAGATGACACCGGCCTTAGATGCCTAAGTATATAACACATGATTACCTACTCAGACCGTCTCCCCTGATGTAGCCAGGGATATAACAGACTATCAATGACAACAACAACACTGGATGCCCTTTGCCGTGTGACAGGAGATAGATCCTCCGGGCTCACAGTCGAACAAATGGTGACAATAGGGCAATCGATTCGTTGACTCTTCACCAACAATTAGTTTCACGCTTTAATTCCGTTGTCGTCCTATGGAGTCCCGGACTATGATACCTGCCGGACTATGATTACTCCACCGTGCCAACACGCAGCATACCACATAGTTATTTATTTTATTAGTTATTGTTTCCGTTGTTGTTTTCATCTTTTCGTTTGATTTGTTTTACTTTTGGGTTTTTTTGTTTGTGTTGCTTTTGTTTGTTTTAATCATTTGTATGTTTTAGCATTTTTTTTTTTTAGTTTGTTTCTTTGATTTTTTTTTTTTTTTAATTTTATTCAAATATATTATAGCACATACATGTATCATTAAGCCAAGTGTGGTGTGCATTACCTTTGGTCATTGATTGGCTTTTGTACAGTTTTCCATTGACGAACTAATACTACCTTTGCCCTGTATTCCCATGTAACAGAATGTAACAGGTGTTACCCACAAGGGTTTAGCCCTACTTCCTGTTACTTTAGTTTAGTTGAAATGACCATTCTTTGAATATTTGTGTTTATGATTGTGGACAAAATGAACTTAATGTATTTTAATGTTTGAATTAATTTATTTTCCAATGGTGTATATTTGCTGAGTGTGATCCCAGCCAATTGGAAGACAGAATTTAGTCCCACAATGCCCAAAGTATTAAACCCCCCCCCCCAAAAAAAGAAAAAACAAATAATAATAATAATAATAATGAACTATTAAGCGACTAGAATGCTGCCCCAAAGGTTTAAAATAGCCTGCCTGCCATATAGTTTCATGATTATGCAGAAACCCATGTCGGTGTGGCCCATTTACCTGCCATTTACAAACAAAATCACCCCACGACATATTTCAGGCCCTAAGATGCCAACAATCCCCCACCAGGATGTTGATGAGGGGCAAGCCCCACCTAGCGACAAGAAGTGCTGCCCAAAAAGGTTTAAAATAGCCTGCCTGCCATGGATCCCACTGCCAACACAACCCTAAGTTAGAAACCTTGTGATTTGTGGTGAGAATGTGGAGTCTGATAGCGTACAGCTGAAGATTGCCAGAATCACGTAGACATTTACAAACTGATAAACCATGACACAGACCCATGCAAGGCAAATTGGGTATGAAAAATGCCAGTTCATTATTTATTTATTTTTTTCATTTTTTTTTTTTTTATTTATTTATTTATTTTTTTTGTTAAATTGTTTTTTATTCCTATTGTATTTTGTGTGTGTGTGTATATATTTATTTTCCCCTTTTCCCAATACTTGCAACAGCAATTATCCTACAATTAACCCGCAACTCCTCATCACCCGGTTATGACGAATATTTCATAGCTTCCCACAATGCATTGCTTCAATGGAGGTTTTTTGTACAGTACTGATGTGGGTCGTTTGTGATGAAACATTGCAAATTTGACATACTGATCACAAACTGCATTTTAAGAGCGTTTCAACTCTAACGATCCACATGGCACCTGTTACAAAAACTTCATCGGAAGCATTGCTACATTGTGGGAACTACTGGTATCTTCTCTGGTTGATGACGTGAGAGTGCGCACAATATTGGTAGTGTGGGGGGGGGGGGGGAGGTTGGGCTAGTATTTGGTTTTGATTGGTTTTTATTTATTTATTCATTTTATTTGTTTCTCCTTTATTCTCTTTATTTAATTGAACTCCTATTTGTTAACCTTGTTTACAGTATTTTACCTTTCCAAATCACAGCGCAACCCAGTGTGCGAGTGTGTTGAGGTACCACAATGAACGGTGGTGTTGATGGTGTGGTGGTGTGGGGTGTTTGGGGTGTGGGTGTTGTGGGTGATGAGTGGGTTACATCATGAACCCCAACCTAATTGCACATCAACCCCCTGTCCCCGCACACCCTTTCATTGTTTCCAGTGTGAATCACCTTACTGGCCTACACATGTATATAGCTTGGATCCATACATGTATCGTGAAATGGCGGTAAACTTGAGAGGAAAAGCACAATCAGTCAAGTTACCTTAGCTTAAAATTGTTGTTTCTCGTCGTATCTTGGCCCCCTCTCCTAATATACTTCCGGAATCCTTGGATCTCTGTCTCTCTCTTCTGTATGATTAAAGGAGAAGCGTCTGGGAAAAGGGAATTTTTGGGCTTGTTTTTTGTCCAAAAATTACGCAAAAACACGATCGAATAAGAACGGTGAATGGATTTCGGAGGAAGAGAAAAATGCCCTCTGACGGCCAGCCAGCGCCCGAACAAAGACAAGAAAACCCCAGAAATTCCCTACATCATCAAGAATTAGATTTTAATTATCTAATTCCTGATTGTATGTATGTGTAATACTCAAAAATTAAGGCAGAGATCAAAAATATTGTAAAGAAAGCAAGATAATAACAAGTATATTAACGAACATAATGCAATGCTTACTTGTTTCGGGTTATAGCAAAACTTACAAAAATACTTCTTTGAGTGTAGCAAAATCAACAAAAATACTGTTAGGGTTATATGTTTAGTCGGTGGAAATACTTGGTTAGGGTGCATGTGTGGGGATCCATTGTTCACGCATCATATCCACCTTTGAATTACAAGTGCCCCCCACCTCGGATGACTTACTGCCCTATCTTCTTTTGGGGTATGTTATTTTTAGTGTAAAAATCTGTATTTGATGAGCACAATTCAAGAAATTACATATTTGCTGAAAATGTGCCAGTGCAACCTTAAGTTTTCAACAGATGGGGTGTATATTCTAAATATATTTAAAAAAAATAAAAAAAATAAAAAAAATAAAAAATTAAAGATTTAACCTTAAACCTTCCACAGAGTGTGTGAAATCACAACAAACTAATCCGTTGGCTATTCATTTGAAAACAATACTCCCCTGTAGAAAATGCTACCTCAATCTTCCACAGAGGGTGTTCAGATTTCACACGGAATAGCCTAGTTGGAATTGCAGAGCATCATCAATACTTGATCTAATCACCACTTCCAAATTTAGAACTGCAGGGAATGTGTGATTGATCACAAGCACATGCCCAAGGCATTTTAACGAATGCTCACTTAGTCCTCATATCTATAACCTTTTATGTTCATGCTTATTAGGCCCTTGAAACTCAATTATGAGTTTCTCGTCACATTTTTTTCAGCCCATAATGAGGGAACTATTTCATTATTCATTATTTGGCTACATGCGTATTTTTACAGTTAAATGAACCTACAGGGGATTGACGAAATACTAACAATATTGGGTCTATTTTTAGACTCATTTCCGAGATTCTGAGGCAGGTTTCCTACCAAAAAAATCCCATATCGACTGAAAAGGTGATGCTTGGCCAGAATTTTTTAAAAATAATGAATTATTTTCAGGTTTTCTGCCCTAACGCGGCCAAAAATCATAACGCGGGCGGGGGACGAGAAACTAATATCGAGTTTCAAGGGCCTTACATGAATGAAGCATAAACAAAACTTAAGCGGCGCTGGCACATTTTCCAACAAATATGAACTTCCTTCAATTTGCCTAAATATCAGTCTAGGACCTGAAAGAATATATACTTTTTCCACAAAAATAACACAACACAAAACAGATATGACTGAGTAAGAAGCTAAAGACAGCCAGTAATTTGAGTTTGTCATAACGTTAATCAACAAAAGTGTCTACTACATGACTATTGCAGACTCGTACTCATTGATATTAAAACCACAAAGTCACAGACCAGTCAACTAGGGTGGATGCCTTAGGAATCCTCTCCGGCTTCTGTTTTCTTGTGTTAAACATCATTTCCGTCATCTGCTGAATAAATGTGTCAGGAGTCATTTTATTATAAAATTGTTCTGTTTACTGATAAGGGCACTGATTTGGGCTTAATCATTCCAGGTGAGGGCTAATGTATATAAAAAAGCTTTACAACTATGCAAAAATATCAATTTTGAAAAATCTTGAGGGTGCATTATTTTTCAAATGTGCTAGTGCCTCTTTAATGTACACATTGCCGAAAATATTCCACATCAGTTTGAAAATTATGTACATGCACACAACCTTGAAGGAAGTACCTACAGGACACTCTGCAAATTTGCAAAATTTAGAAAGTGATGGCCAAAGAGAAACTGAAATCAGAAATCCCTCCCTTCCGCCTTCAAAAGAATACCAGATATGCCACTCGGGGCATACAGGGTGAGCCAAAAAGAGTTGGACCCATTCACAAACATTTTTCAAAATATTGAGTGGTTCACTGTGTTTTCTTTTGGTATGAAAATACAGCTTGGTACCAGTGATGCACCATAAATTTTGTTGGGGGTGAATTTTTGAAGGAAGAAATCATGAAATTTGGCTCCGAATTGGCAATTTTGTGTGTTTTTGTTTTGAGTGCTACCAAATGTGAGGTAATCGGCAACACCGTTTTATGGGAACAAAACGGGATTTAAAACTTTGGATTTACTACTACTGGCGCTGGAGTAGGGGGAAGGTTCAACTCAAAGGGAACATTGATTTTAGTACATGTAATTAATGTTGTTACTACATTACAACATAAAATGAACTGGATGCTTAACACACTTTCACATGGAAGTGCTTTATAGGAATCCAAATTCATTTTGACCAATCTATGCCAGATGAATTCCATACACATGAAGGCAACAGTTTGAATGGGGTATGCCTCCCGTTTACGGTCTTTATCCAATAGCAAAATAAGCTAAAATGGCAAAGTCAGATCATTGCATGAATGTCATATGCAGTGCAATGTGACACACATGCATTAATCATGTGATATGCATGCATTAAGCTGTGACACTCATGCATTAATCATGACCTAACCATGCTTATGCCAATTAATTCAGTACCCCATATGGGAGGTAGGGTTTGTTCATCAAGACTTTTTTCCAAGACCATCACAGATAGCGAATTGGGGTGGTGCAGATGACATTGATCTGGATGTCACAATTGTAGGGTCCAAGAGCATTGATTTTCTGAGGAATGGCGTCAACGATGTTTTGGAAGGGGCAGTCATGGTGAAGGCAGACAAAATTCCAGAAAGTGCTGTTCTTGTCTTAGATTTTTGGTCTGTTTTAGTGTTTTTGTTGTTTTCTATTACACCCATCTCTTACAAGCACCCGTATACACACCACACCCGTGAGCACATTACACTTGTGAAAGTTTTAGTTAGTTAGTTAAACCAAGTTTTTAAATCCTGTTTTTGTCCCCTGCTATTGGGGTGGCCAGATATACCCAGGGGCGGATTTTAGAGGGGGGCGCACCAGCGCGCGGCTGGGTGCACTGTAGATCTCTAAAAATTAATTTTTTAAACAAATTTGTTATTTTATTTATAATATCTAAGAATAACGGTAAAGGGCATCGCTGTCGTGTAGATCTAGCCTTGTGGGCGCCCTGAAAATTGGCCCCCTCTATTGAGAAATCCTGGATCCGCCCCTTGATACCTCACACCTCAGCAATACTTCTGTGTGAGAATTTATTGGAGCAAAGGATAATTGACCGAATGCCCTTCCTGACACCATCACATTTTTCGGCGGTGGGCTAGCCTTTGGGCCACCATGCCCAATACAAGGCCAGCCTGTGCTAAATGGCCGCCAATAGCTTCTCCCGAGCTTGACGCCTTGTATGTAGATCTTCTTTTTCATTCTACTGGGGTAACACTACCCTCCTCATCAATTTTCCATAGAAATCGATAGGTTTACAGTTTAGCCGATGACAACTCGGCCCTCAAAGGAAACATGACCTGATTTGAAAAGAGCAGAATTATATAATTCTCTCTCTCCCAAGTTTAAAGGTGCATTCAGGATTCCAGCCCCTCCTGTTTTATTCATTGTTGTCAGTAGATATCCTTGAGGAAAAAGCTTTTCACAACTTTTTAGTGATTTCCCGACTTTGCAGTTGTGTTATGAGCAATTGTCATTTCCCATGGTCCCAAGGCCATGGCTGTAATTTCTGTCCGAACGGACAGAAGTACAAAAAATTGCGAATTCTTGCAGATGCGACCCGAATTTGCACGTAGGATTAGGTACACATAGGTTTCTAAGGCTAACAGTTCAGAGGGTATTAAAATCTCAACTCTTTTAAGCTAAGTAGGGGGGGGGGGATTCAAAAAAACCTTTTTAAAAAATGCCCCCCTTTTAAATAAGAAAATAGATATGACATCATCAGTGACATTTTTGTCAAAATTAAATTTTGACACATGAAATCAAAATTTTTTTTACACATCAGAATTTGTTTTATAATGTTGGTGACATTAGTTCTGAAATTTGTTATCCTTGCTCGTCTCAAAACTGAGATCCCGAGGAGGTATTTCGTCAAATCTTTTGTATTTCTTTATAAGTTGGTTGACATATTAAATGCTGTACAGACATACAAAGTACGCCATTTTCTGCACTGCCAGAAGGAAATTGCCACCTGAAGTCCCCCATAGTTGTGTTGGTCTTAGAAGAGGTCTCAACTCTGATTGGGAAAGCCGTATCAGTATGAGCCAGTGTGTCTCAATTACCATGGCACAGGTCAGTAGTTACATTCAACAGTTGTATTTGGAAAATTTACGCACCTGGTGTTGGTATGTGATATATGATAGCCAGAACGCATGAGGTAAGTTCATGTCAATGTAGTAGAAGTACCAACCCACTGAACTGTGTCCTTGGTGGATGAGTTATCGTAACTCTAGTGTATACTCAATCTAGCTCTGCCTTCCATGGGGTGTATGGAATTAATCGAAATTGCTATGTGACAAGACCTTTTTACAAAAAAACCAGTAAAGCCCCCCCCATTTACTGACCATCTCAAAAATTCAGCCTTCACTAAAGGAACCCATGTGCTTGCCACTTGCTCATATCCCGACTGATTAAATGTAACCGATCCTATGTGATGTTATTGTATGCAGCACCACCGCACATCACCAGATACGACCTAGATTTCTCCCCATGTCTGTGTTAGAAAACTATAAAAAACCCGGCCACTCAAAAGCTGGCACCCATGTAACATCTATCGCCATAATCAAAAATGATCGTGAAAAGCGATTCCGATTTTGAAAGATTCCCGTTGGGGTTTTATGAGAATAGTGTGCGTTTTAGGCTACACTTAATAGGCTTTTACAACGAGAAAGGTGGTATGAGCTCATACGGCCCATTTAGCTGTCGCAATGTTGGTGATTGACACTCTTTGGGACATAGCTACATTATGTTGAATGTGTAAAGCCCGGTAACCCCTTCTATGCTACAAAAAGTTAATAGTATAGAGTGTTATTTCACAAGTTTCTTGTTTTAGCTCTCAGTTGGTTTATCATCACGAATTGACAAAGAAATAACCAACTTAGGCATAACGGAAAAGAAAAAAATGATCAGGGTCGGTTCGGTCAGGATTTTTTTTTAATTTTTTTTTTTTTTTTTTTTTTTTTTTTTTTTTTTTTTTTAAATTAAAATGAATACAAGTGCTACTAGTTAAAGCTTTTCAATGACATAGCAAAGATCTTTATTTTACTTGTTGTAGTTGCTTTGTTGTCTTGTTTTGTTATTTTTTCATCTTTGTGTTGGTAAAAAAAAATATTTATTTTAAATTGTGGATGAAAATAATGGGTCGGTCGGCAGAATATTTTTTTGATTTTGTGCTAATTGCATAAAAACTTTGAGTCGGCAGTTTTTTTTAGGGTCGGTCGGGTTACGCCAAACAAACAATTTTTTTTATGCCTTACTCTGTGGATCGCTGAAAAATAAGGCATTCCAATGTTTTATGAGTCTGGTATTCTGAAAGGGAGACTAACTTTAGACCTGGGAATTAAACCAGGGTTGTACCTCATACAGAGGCCGGGACCCTTTTTCTTTCAAAAATACGTGAAAGTATAAGTAACAGGGCTGAGAAATTCCTCATGATTGCAGATGGCAACCAGCTTGTTTTCAGCGGCGGCAAATATATTTCAGGGAGGCACATATATTTCAGGGGGAGGCAGCATATATTAAAATGTGTTAGTTAGTATCATGGCTATGCTACAAACACTAAATTTGTCAGGGAAGGAACAAGATTCCCCCACGGGGGGCAGATGCCCCCTCCCCTCTGTTACGACTGCATGGTGCGGAATTTGTTCTCACCGTTACAGCACACTTTTAGAGTGATGTTAGTCAAGGACAAAAAAGGTCCTCCCCTCTCGTGATAGGACTAACATGCGTTTAAACCCAGGTCTAAAAATGTTAGATCTCCTTCAGTAATAGACCGCCTAATTGTATTAAAGTGCTAAGATTTGCGGCCTGAGCGATTGAACGTTGGCGTAGCATGATGAGGATTCTGCTCGCCAGCCAGCCCAAACGTGATACAGACAAACCATGCTACGAAGTGACCCCTGGTAACACATAGCCTATTTTTGCTGTATGTTACAATTGCTTAAACAAGGCTTTTAAATCACTCTTTCCTTGGCCCACTTTTGCATTAATTCGACAGAAATCTAATGGCCACAATGCATTGATCAGATTATTCCATTATATAGAGGGAGAGTCCCCTTTACAGAAAAATATGAGAGATAGTATTCAGCATTGAGATATTAATTTCTCGCTTCTTTTTGCTTCTTCTAAAGTCTAGAGGGTAACAAAAGGTATGACGCGCCTAAGCCTAAGACTTAGCATAAGGCTAAGATAGCCTGATGGGTAGCATGCCATGAGCATGAGCGGGGAGTAGTGCGGTTTGAGCTGAACCATTAACACCAAGAAAAGTCCCCATGGAAAGTAACTCCACTTTAATATCATCATTTTCGGCAGTAACAAACCAATGTAGTAACCAATCAACCATTTACGAGCATAACTCTGACTGCATATCAAGCTTCGTGCTGGAATTGCAGACGGAAGAAGTGGACACCTCAAATAGAAGACTACATTTTCTTATGATGAGGAAAAAACTCAATTTTCTATACAGTTGAGACCGTACCCACTTTTTTTGCTGGCCAATCTAACATGCAGAGTCAGCAATGTATGTAAACAAGTATCAAAAAACTGGGTCGGGTCGCCAGCATAATTTTACAAGATAAGAACAACATTAAAGAAGATTTAAGCAGAGTAGTTGGTTTTCTAGTTGAAGTTGCCACTTAATTACAGAAACATGTATAAAAAGAAAATATATTGATTTAAAGTAGAATCGTTGATAGATGAGTATTAAGATTGCATTAGACCAATCAACTGATTTATACAACTTGAAATCTCCCGTTGACTTGACATTGGTATGTTGACCTTAGACCTCACATAGCTGCGAAGCTTTAATTAACGTAAGGTTACACCTTCCTGGTCATTCAAATACGATAATATAAAGGCGCCCATGGGCGCAAATATGGTAAAAACGCATCCCCTAAGTTACGAGCTTTAATTAATGTACGTAAAATCTTATGTCATTTCAAATAAGAAAGTAGATAATCGCCAATGGGGCGCAAAAGGTGTTAAAACATGAATCCCACGCTCATAAGCTTTAATTTAATGCTCGGGTACACTTCTGTCATTTCAATAAAGAAATAGAAAGGCACCGACATTGGCAGATGCAAAAATGTAAAACTGCCATACCTAAGTTACCAGCTTTACATTGATCTACATAAAACTCTCCTGTCATTTCAATAAGCCCTTTTCGAAAAACGCCAATGGGGCAAAATGTGTTAAAAACTGAATCCCCAAGTGATAATCTTTAAATTAACATCAGCGTTACACTTCCTGTCATTCAAATAAAGAAAATATAAGACGCCCAATGGGCGCAAAATATGTAAAAAACAACACACCATAAAAAAATGCATCCCCAAGTTAAGCTTAAGATAATGTAGTTACACCTTCATGTCATTTCAAATAAAGAAAATGAAAAGGCACAATTGGGCATGCAAAATATTAAAAACTGCATCCCTAAGTTACGCGCTTTAATTTGATGTACATAAAACTATCCTGTAATTCAAATATAGAAATAGAAAAAACGCCCATGGCACAAAATATGTCAAAACTGCATTCCCTAATTATATAGACCTTTATTGCCATGTACGAAATATCTCTGTCATTTCAATAAAGAAATAGAAAACGCCAATTGGGCCGGCAAAAATGTGTTTAGAAGCAATCCCAAGTTATAGCTGTGAAATATAATGTAGGACACTTCCTGTCATTCAAAAAAGATGTTACTAAATTTTCGTATTAATATAATTCCTTCATTTTTTGCCTTTCAACCTTGTACATATACCTCTTAGCTCACGCTAGTTTAACTCTACGTGGCCTGATGATGTCATTACTTATAATCTCTATTCGTTACTCACCTTTGGCTAATCCCTGCAACGTTTTAACCAAACTCCCATTCCCAGCCAGTCTTGGCAGAGATGAAATCAAAGAAATGCTTTTTCAAGGCCATTTTCAAACCTGCAATGATGTTATTTTGTCTGAAATGCTCGCCTTACACACCAACCACTAAAACTCCAAAATTACTTTAAAGTACGTAGATCATTTTCATAAAAACCGAAAAAACATTTAATGAAATGACTCAGATATAGAAATAGGACTCCTCAATTTTGAGAGCAGTGGTTTCTATAGTCGGGTCGCTTAAGGCGACCGACAAAAAAAAGAATTTGTCATTTCTGCTGGTGAACAGACACCTGCTGCAAGTGTCAATTCTTAAAGGGGAAAAATTTTTTCAAAAAAGTAGTATTGAAAAACGCCAGGGTAATCAAGAAACCTGGGTGACTACCCCCCCCCCTCGCTCTCAACGCGCCCTGGTCCCACCCCCATCCACCCCATCTTTTCCTTCTCCCCCCTCCTCTCCCCCCTATTCTCACCCCATCCCCCCCCCCCATCCTTTTCCTACTTTAATTTAGCTTATAAATAAGGGAGGGGACAAGTTTGTGAGTGCAATTCCATTCTTGGATTAATGTATTTTAATGTTGTGGAAAATCACCAAAAGTAAAAAATATAAAAAAGAACAATTTTAGTATTACAGAAAATTTGTCATTATTTCTTCTCGCAAATTGACATGTAGTGATGGCGTCTCAAAATTACAACTAAACAGCTGATGTGGGTAAACCAGTAACAGAATAAAACAAAGATCAAATAGTATATGTGTTTGAGGTAAAAGGTCATGGTGGAAAATATGCCACTTAAATCTTGACGTTTAAGTTTTTTATACCACACCTGTAGAAAGTCTGGTATTTGATAAAACATGCTATGTCTTTTTAGTGACACAAAATTTCAAGCCAACCACTTGCAGGTTATGTTATAGTACATCTATGCCTGTAACAAAAATTCCAGGATTTTTCATATTTTTTTATGAGTCAGATTAAGCGTACTTCTCCCTTAAAAAAAAAAAACACATATAAGTGTGCCATCATGTTGCCATCATAATTATGCTTGCTTTTGAAGGATATATCTGTTAAAATAGACATTCAAGATGAGCTGGGAGCACAAAATGTAACCTATAAACTTTGCAGTATTTTGCAAAACAAAAACAAAGTCTACATTGCAGCATATCAACTATGTATCAAAGTTCTAATATACTGTACTAAATAGAGCAAAGCCCTCGAGAAACCTGAATGAACTTTGAAATCAATTAGGAGAGCAAAAATAGCAGGGCCTTGAGTGCTGAAGTTCATCTCAGGTTGGATAAGGGCTGCACTACTTGGTTTGAGGGCAGCGTTAATTTATTTTACGAAAAAAAACTCTGAGTAGCCCTGATATCTGGAAGACATTTACTTGAGGCAAGAACTTCAGTGCTTCTTTTAATCACATATTTTTGTATGGATCCTTTCATGAATATTAATTTTGAAAGCTTGTTAAAAGCTATTTAGGTTTATTTTTGGTTGCCGCCTTAAGGAAGGAAGATACATAGGCATCACTTTTATCCCCTGTGTTGTCAGTTTGTCTGGGTTTGTTGTGAAAAAGGGTAACATTGCCTGAATATCTGCATACTTTGATGGATTTAACCCAATGTAGCGTAGGTGCAACATGGGACCCCGCATTTGTTTGATGAGTCAAGGTCACATACCAAGGTAAAAGATTTCTAAATAGATGAAACAAAAAATTGAACTCTGAACCAATGTATCAAACCCCTTAAAGATCTTTTGCAAACATTACCATTTAGGTATGGTGGTGGTTTCTTCTTGCCGTGCAATCTTGTTCACATTTGAGATCGATGCGCTTGCATGATGATGCAATTGCAATGTAATTGGCTGTCATGGAATGTGAATCAACCTAAGCAGTTTGAGTTCTGTTTTATTTTGATATCTACATTAAGGTTCTCTTCAGTCCATTCTCGGCCTCACAGATGTTCTCTGGGTACTCCACTCTCCTGCGTTCTAAAATGGGCCTTTCTTCCTTTGTCATATAGAAGTAGAGGATGTTCCCGGTGTGAATATGACCCATGGGCTGATGTCAGCACAGTGTTAATCCTAACTCACTCACTCACTATTTAAAAAATCGTACCATACAATTATTCTCGTGTGGTTGACAAACCACACACTGCCCCACCCACCCTTGGACTTTGGACGGCCTATCCTAACCCAGTGTGAGGTGTGGTTACAAACGGCATACCGAGGTGATCAAAGACTGGCCTACTTTAATGTGGTGCTATCTTCATTTTTTCTAAAATAGTAGTTCCGCAGTATCCAATTCACCTCGAGTAGGGTTTTTTACCTTCATGAGTAGTCAATATTTGTACACTACCAAGTTCAAATCAAACAGGAGGCATTTACTAATGAATGTATAACTGACCAAATATTTTTTCATTTTTGTCCCTGCAGATTGGTTCGAGATGTCACCCACCGGTCAACGTCAACATGCGTGTTGGAATACACAGTGCAAAGTACTGCATTGCGGTGTTGTGACTTGGATACGCAAATGGGCAGTTTGACGTTGTGGTCAATGACGTTTGTCACTTTGCAAAACTATGAGGCCGGTGGTTTGTCGGGGTACGATTATGCCAAATAAGATTAGTGTGGTTGTGTGTCATATTTTTGTAGAATAAATTGTCGTATGAATGTATGGAAGTTTAGATTGCTATCATCGTTCCTTATATTAATACCGGTGGTCGTTGCGGGTCGTGTCTGTATGACCGCGTATATTTTCTCAGAGACCGAGGAATCAACACATTTGAAAATGGTGGGTGGTTGTCCCTTGACCGTCCAAACGACCCGAAGTTTGTATTGGTTAGTGGATCAAAGGTCATCAGGGGGCCTTCAAGGTCATAAGAGGTCAAATGGGGTAAACGTGGTGTATGGGCATGAAAACTGGTGGGATCGGATCGTTGATGCCGGGTCAGTCAAGCCAGTGATCGCGACCCGGGGATCCGCCTAGTTCATGTAATGACTGACTTTGGCCAATCTTATAAAGCAACTGTGGCATGGCTAAGATGCATTAGAGGAAGAGGAGGGTTTTTTTGTCGTGCTTCCGACTGCAAAGTGTTGAGGGGGACATTTGTACCATACATACAACCTAACTCTGAACATCCTTTCTACTCTAATCATCACATAAAAAAAATCATACCAACCACTTATTTTTCACACGCTTCAAATACTTCCTGCTTAGTGCTGTGGATTGTTTCACTAAATGAAAAGCTTATATAATGTTATTTTAGAAAATCCCTAAACCAACCATTTATTTTTTGTTGTCTTCAGATCATTTTGGTTCTTAGAGTGCTGGCCCATTGGACATGCAGATAATAGTCTCCTCAGAGATATAACAAATTGTTAAGTATTTTTCTTAAAAAATGTCAAAATCTGCATTTTCATGTCAATATTTAGAATCGGTATTTAAAATGCAATTCTAATGAAGCCCAACAAGCCTAGTCTTAGTCAAAAGTTTTTGAGGCATGAATTCAGTATTCCTGCCACACTCCTCAAAACACACAATGCAGTTTTATTCCGTTGAGGCGCCGATTTCATAGGGTGGTGGCACAATACAAAATTCTTCTTTTCCGTTTTTGAGAGGGTCATTTCAAAAGACTGGCTCATACTGCGTGTATTACAGAATCTAACCACAATAAAAAGACCTCTCAGAGATAAAAATGTTTTTTTTTCCCCAAAAGTCCAACTAAAACATTGTCATGACCATATTTGGAATCGCATGGAAAAACAAGCCCTAACCGGTCCAAACAAGCTCTAGTCTTATGTCGCTGGTTTTTAAAGATCGCTGCTTATTAAAAACAACTGTGTTCTAACCTGTACAGGATCTACCCGTGTCAAAATGGCCCTTTGTCCTTCCTTGTTTTTTTCAAAAAATGCAAAATTATACCTTTTTCAGGTCCATATTTTAGTCGGCATGAAAAATGATTCAAACCGGAGTCCAAACAAGCCTATAATCTGAGGGTCTTGGTTTTGAGGGGGTCATCTAGGAGCTATCTCAAAGCCACCTGACTTAATTTTTGTGACCTATCGCGATCTACAGGGTTACGAGGTTTTACGCCAGGTGAATAGTTGGATATATATCGTCCCTCAGATTAGTGCCCTGTACAGTAAATGTCATTTTTCAACCAAAAACAACACAAAACCACCACACAACCCCATGTAATCCAAATCCCACTACCAACTTCACAGCTTCATCAATCTCATTTCCCAGTGCTTCAGTTTCAGTGCCCCCATATGCCTGTTTAATATAACAATTGACCTACTGACACTGAGTATGATTTCAAATATTTCGAATACAAAGTGCAAGTTTAGATGTTAAAATACACTAGACGGTCGAATCGGGACTTGAAGAGATGAGAATAGTATCTGGAATGACTACACATAGATGACAGGTCCATCTCTCTGGATTGATTGCAACACGAATTGATTGCGCCCTCCATACTAGGCGTAGATAAACATATTATCCCCATGCTGAGCATGCCTTCACACTTCCTTCTCTTGCTCAGGCTTTTCAGTAAAAAAAAAATTTTGGCCTCTTCTCGATTCTCAAACACTTCTGTTGTGTGTAGTGTGGCCACTGCGTGGAATGGTATTATTCCACTTTAAAAACTCAAATTGAGGTCCTACTGTGAGGCACAATGTCATTTTTTCAAGATAAAACTCAGAGGTGCTAAGTATCATGGGCATAATTGATTTTCGCAATGATGTCATTATGTGGATGAGGAGAATTTAAGGTTTTGCAAATACGTCATGAGTTAAGGTGCGTGTTCCATCGTCTTTGGAACCCCCTGATTTACTCAAAGTAGTATCGATTTTAGATATCGATATGAAAGGTCGGTTTGTTTCTCACAATTGTCAGTCTCCTTGAAATATGAGTCCCCTCAATCCATTTCATTGTCCCAGATAACAAAAAACCACCGTTTTAAATGTTAACCCTCAATATTAGCACAAGTTTGAATAAGGCTTTGCCATGCATTTGCTTCTACCATCAAAACTGCAAGTTTGTTTCCCACATTACTTGATGTGCAAGTACCAGGCACTCATATCAGTAGAAAAACACAATAGACATAAATCAGAAACAGCACTTTCTTTCTAATAAACCCCTTTGGTGTATTTGTAGAGTCTCTAATGTGTGAATTTCTCAAAAAAGGGGAAAATGTCAGATATGCCACTTTATGATGCTGCCAGTGATTACTCTTACTTACTTAAAAATCTTGCACCTGAGTATGTTCTGACACAAAGTCAGAATCTCTAACCATGGTTTTCTTGAAAAAAAATAGTGAGAAGCCAGGTGTTCCTCAAGTTTTGGTGCCTCCGACAGTCTGGAAGTAGGACCCATGTCTTTATACCAATTTTTGGCACAAAAGGCCCCAAATTTGGGCCAAATTGAACCCAAATTTTTGCCCATTTTTTTCCTGGCACACCTTTTAACCATTTTAAACAAGTTTGGAAATTGTTTACTACAAATCCCAAAAGAATTAGGAAAACCCACTATGGACATGATGACAACATTCCACACAATTTGTGTTAAGTTAAATCTCACTTACCCTCATGTAATTTCTGCACAAAAAAATCATATAGACTGTTATAGTTGAAATGTGTGTATGGGCTTTATTCCATATGACTTAAAGGGATTTCAAGCGATAAAGGAGCGAATCGAAAAAAATGGGGAAATGCATTTTTTTAAACTTATACATCACTTATAATTGCGTACATTCCAAATAACTGCTTTAATGTTGCAACAACACCAAAAAGTGAAAAAATTAAGTATTTGAGGAATTTGTCATATCGTCTCCCGTGAATAGACATACAGCGCCGGCATCTCAAAATCTTCCTAAACAGCTGCTTGTGGTTTTTACCAACCATACAAAATAATCAAAGATCATGAATGGTTTGTGGGTTGTTTCAAACCGTATTGATCATGGGTGCCATACATGGCTGAAAATTGGATATTCACGGGAAAGGCTTTTTTGATCTCAAGGTCGAATTTTGATCCCGCACGATAGATTACCGAACAGATAAAAAAAAATACCTGACTTTTTTTTAATACCGCGGATTTCAAGCCAACCACTTGCAGTTTGTTCGCATATCCATGCCAGTAACAAAAATATAAAAAGATGAATTGGATATTGTTTCGATGTCGGATTAGCAATCGCTGCTAATCCCTTTTAATTGATTTCTTTCATCCCAGTTTAAACCAAGGATACCCACATTTTAGCTTCTATTGAAAAAATTTTGACTAATTTTCCAACAATCTAGAAACTTTTGAAAAAAAACCCTGACCCATTGCTAAAAAACCAAAATTGGCCATGAAAAAAAGGGGTCATTGATATCCAGAAGGTTTGATCGATGTTTGTGCGGCACATCCTTCATGTACGGTACAGGCGTGCAGCAAGTCCTTCTTTTTTGTTGCTTTTAATCAAAACACATATTTTTTTGAAGACTCCCCAATTTTCAAAAAAATGAGATTTTTCCGCACGTTTGTGGTTGGTATTGGCTAGTAGACTATCCTGCAAGTGGTAAATGCTTACAAAATGTGTATTTGTCATAATAAAATAGCGCACTTATAATTGGGATCCCCGATTGTATTTATCGCGGATCTGGAAACTCCAAATTGATGTCCGCCCCATAATGAAATAGTGTCACCTCACACAATGATCTCTAACTTGACTTGCCTGAATGTGAAGAATAACTACTGGATGAGCTTAGACACTTACCTAGCGCATTTTACCATTACCGCTATTGAATATTGGAAGGTCGTTTCCTGCAGCCGTTGATTATTATCGGAGATCTCCGATAATAATTATTCTTATTACAAAATTCCTTCTTTTGGGACACCATAGAGATTTTGAGCTTACGTTCACAGGTTATTGTTTCACAAGTCCATTGCCAATGCAACTGTGTAAATCCTCAAAATCATCCGGAAATGGGGCTCTCTTTAAACAAAATGCGGGCCGTTATTGCTTAATCCTTTCATTGGGTCAATTCTAAAATAAGCTATATTGAATTACCGTAAAGGACTCTGGGCAATGGATCTTTTGATCAACGCAAGATTGTCTCAGCGATCTCCTGCTCGGCAAGGTAATTTGACCTTTTACGCATAAGCTCAAGTTCATCAGCTCTCACAGGGAGAAAGAAATTGACGTTTAAGTGCCACAATCCAATAGCTGCTCTTTGTGCAAATTTTCTCTTATTTTTTCTTGGCATTCAAGGGATAGGAGAGGATTTTTCTGAAATCCACCACTTCCCGACTTTCATACTCAATGCTACCATAACAATCTTTAAAACAAATAGGAAGTGTTGGCTCTTGCAGTCGCATTTTTTTGACCAGAAAGGTTTAAATCGCAATCCCAGTCATCACTCAAGTTGAAAAATCACATGAGTGGTGAGATATTATATGATAACAACTCACGAACGTGTCAGTGTATTGGTAGAACGAAAAAAAGAATTGGTTTTGTAAATAGCCTCTTAAAATTTCAAGGCCCGATTGCCAATAGCCGTATCCCCAGAACCATCGGATTTTAACTGGAATTGGTTCAACCTTTTGGTGTCAAGAAGCTATTAATTTTTTATCATTCACCCTGTGAAATCTTATGGCTAAATGTATTGGTTTAGATGCCTTATTGTTGGTTCACAGTGGGGGCCGGCCAAGATACGTCGTTTTTGCCATCCCCCTATATGTTTAGCATGTAATCACGAAAACTTGACAGATATTCTAAAGTCGAAATAGTTTAATTCATATTTTTCCACTCAAAATCCGTTGGAGTTGAAGAATCAACCCCGTGTAAGTTATTTTTTTGTTTGTATGAACACGGTACAAACGGGATCCATTTTGAACGAGGCTGGTTTGACCTCCTGTTCAACATCTCATGGTCAACCGCTATTTATAGCGCGGCACCCGTACCAGGCCCGGTACCAGTTAGCCTATGCACCACCTTGGAACGATTCGTTGACCTCATGTACAACTCCTCCCATGTCCGGTCTTTAAAAACGATTTGCTGATAGTTTTCCGCACAATTATGCAACACCGACTAAAGCAAGGCAATTTTAGATCGGTCGCGACTCCGTACTGGATTCCCACTCGCCACTCTGATCTATTTATAAAGGCGCACAGTGACTTCAACTGTTCAGGCTCGTCCATACTTCGTTCGGCAGTTTTTGCGCTATGAATGAAGCTTGGCCGCCACCGCCTTATTTTGGTTGTCAATGTTAATTTTAGCACACTATTCAGTGATGGGTTCCCAAAATCACCGTTTAGCGTTCTTATCAAAACGGATTAAAATATCAGCTGACACTTTGGGAGATTGTTTTGCCGTGTATTACAAACTTAGATGTTGACTTTTTCCCGTGATGCATCTGAGGCGACCACTGGTAGGCACAGTAATTCAAAAACAAGATTGTTGGCATAGAAATGAATCGCTTTTTCTTTTAAAAAGTTGTCAAAAAATTGTTGGAACTTCTCAATCCTAGCCAAATTTGCAAAAACTTTGAGAAAAAATAACAGATTGGTGGAAAGTTTGTGTTTGAAGTTGTCATCAACGTAATCAACAAAAGTGTCTACTAATGACTATTGCAGACTCGTACTCATTATATTAAAACCACAAGACTCAGAAAGGTCACAGACCACTCAAACAAGGTGCATGCAGCAAGAATCAACTCTAGTGTGCGCTTTCTTGTGTTAAACATCAATTCCGTAATCTGAACTGATAAATGTGTCAGATTCAGTTTATTATAAAAATTGTTCTGTACTGATAAGGGCACTGATTTGGGCTTAATCATTCCAGGTGAGGGTACTTATATAAAAAGTGTACAACTATGCAAAATATCAATTTTGAAAAATTCTTGAGGGTGCATTATTTTTTCAAAAATGTGCTAGTGCCTCTTACTGTACACATTGCCCTGAAATTTATCCACATCAGTTTGAAAAATTATGTAACATGAACCACAACTGAAGGAAAATTACCTACAGGCACACTCTGCAAAATTTGCACAATTTTAGAAGTTGAGGGCACAAAGAGAAAACTGAAAAAGAATCCCTACCCTTCCCCCAAAAAGAAATACAGATATGCCACTAGGGCATACAGGGTGAGCAAAAACAGAGTTGGTGGACCCATTCACAAACATTTTTCAAAATATTGATGTGGTTCACTGTGTTTTCTTTGGTATGAACCTAAGCTTGGTACCAGTGATGGCACCATTAAATTGTTGGGAGTGAATTTGAAGGAAGAATCATGAACATTTGTCAGGAATTTGGCCCAATTGTTGTTGTGTTTTTTTTTTTTTTTTTGATTGACCTCAAATGTGGGTGAATACGGCCACCCAGTTTTATGGGACAAAACGGGATTTAAAACTTTGGATTTACTACTACTGGGCTTGAGTAGGGGGGAAGGTTAACTCAAGGGAACATTGATTATAATGTATTTAATGTTGTACGACATTACAAACATTAAAATTGACTGGATGCCTAACAAAACTTTCAACATGGATGGCTTTATAGGAACCAAATTTCCATTTTGACCAAAATCTATGCCAGTGAATTCCCCATACCTAGAAGGACAGTTTGAATGGGGTATGCCTCCCGTTTACGGTGGTTATTTATTCCAAATAGCAAATAAGCTTAAAATGCAAAGTATATGACATGCATTAAGGTCGATGCAGTGCCATGTGGGAACACATGCATTAATCATGTGATATGCAGCATTAATATGTGATATCGCATGCATTAAATCATGACCAACCATGGCTATGCCAATTAATTCAGTACCATATGGGAGGTAGGGTTTGTCATCAAGGACTTTTTCCAAGACCATTCACAGAGAGCGGAATGTGGGGTGGTGCAGATGACATATGGGAATATGGATGTTAAAATGTGAGGGTCAAAGCATGATTTTCTGAGGAAGTGGCATCTAGAGTGTTTGCATGGGCAGTCATGTGAAGGCAGACAAAATTTAGCAGGGAAAGTGCTGTTCTTGGCTGAGATTTTTGGTTTGTTTGTGTTTTTGTTGATTTCTATTACACCCATCTCTTACAAGCACCCGTATATACCAAAAACCACACACTTCGAGCACATTAACTGTGAAAAGTTTAGTTAGTTAGTTAAACCAAGGTTTTTAAATCCGGTTTTGTCCTGCTAATGGGGGGGTGGCCCAGAATAACCCAGGGGCGGATTTAGAGGGGGGCGCCCCGGCGCCGGCCCCCTCATTTTTTGCAGAGCACCAGGGCGCCGGGCGCCGCATAGAGCGATGGGTGCACTGTAGACTATAAAAATTACTTTAACGCACAGGATGCCATGTACATATCTAAGAATAACGGTACAGGGCATCGGTGGTCGTTTAGATCTAGTTTTGTGGGCGCCATGAAAATTGGCGCCCCCTCTATTGAGAAATCCTGGAATCCGCCCCATGATACCTCACACTCAGCAATACGGCTGTGTGGAGATTTACTGGAGCAAAGGATAATTGATCAGAAGCCGTCTGACACCAATCCACAGTTTTCGGCGGTGGGCCTAGCCTTTGGGCAACATGCCCACCATAAAGGCAAGCATTTGTTAAATGGCCGCCAATAGCTCTCCAGAGCTGACGCCCTTGTAGGTAGATCTTCTTTGGTCCCCCGCCAATTTTGGTGGCAAGGGGGACTATAGAAATATATGCTCCCCGTCGTGTGTGTGCGTGTGTGTGTCCCAAGCACTATCTCTGGAAACAAGCAAGTGTGGGTGTGTCCATCTTCGCAACATCGATGTTATCCACTACGAGTTGGGTGGGATCCGAAATGGTATGTGTCATGGGTCAAAGGTCAAACTGAGTCAACATATGGTAAAAATAGGGTAAAATTGCTATTAACCTTGTCAACACGATTTCTTTTGATCTAGCAAGTATGGGTGTCCATCTTGCACCATAGCTGTCGCTTAAAGTCTGACTCAGAGATTTCGAAATATTTATTTTTTTGGTATAATCATGAAAATAGTCAACTAGAACTAAAGATAGTAACCTTAAATGCACCATTCGAATTTGCTATGAATCGGATTTTTGCGTTTTGATGCAGTAAACATTATGTGTAGTATTAAGTCCCATAGATATGTTGTTATAACAAAAAATTCCGGATCCGGAATTGATAACAAAGTTGTGATTTTCTATATGAAGGAATGCGTTTTTAAGGCTTAAGGCAAAGCTTAGCAATTTCACACAGTGGATTGTTATGGGAAAGCTTATGTACATGCAAAAACAAGATGTTTTTGGAAATGTGAGGGCGCCCTCCTCAGGAAATCTGAGTCGACCTTAAATAGGCGTGCGGATGGTTCGGCGATGGGTCATGGGCCATGGGTCAAAGGTCAAAGTGGTCAAAAACTTCATATAAACTTGTCATTGTGGTAGGATGATAAATCTTGGTGGGTGTGCTCAACATTCGGTGCAATGTTGAAAGGGCATTTCTTAAAGGTCATGTGAGGTCATTCAAGGTCAAATCCCTAAACATGTGGTGGGAGGATGTAAATTGGTGCGTTTGCTCAAACTTCGGTTTGCCGAAAATTTTTGAAGTCATTTCAAGGTCATGTGAGTCATTCAAGGTCAATCCCTAAAATGTGGTAGGATGATGAAACTTGGTGGGTGCAGTCAATATCAGTACCGAAAATTTTGAAGTCATTTCAAGGGTCACGCGGGGTCATCCCAAGGTCAAATCTCTAAACATGGGTAGGATGATGAAACCTTGGTGGGTGTGCTCAAAATTCGGTTGCCAAAAATTTTGAAGGTCATTTCAAGGTCAGCGAGGTATCCAAGGGTCAAATCTCTTAAACATGTGGTAGGATG
Organism: Ophioderma brevispina; assembly: GCA_023653785.1. Taxonomy (NCBI): domain Eukaryota; kingdom Metazoa; phylum Echinodermata; class Ophiuroidea; order Amphilepidida; family Ophiodermatidae; genus Ophioderma; species Ophioderma brevispina. Next base: position 38,184 of record JAMKCH010027322.1, on the reverse strand, counting down.
ATGAAACTGGTGTGTTGCAAAGTCAATATTCAGTCCCGAAAAATTTGAAGGTTCATTTCAAGGTCATTGCAGGGTCAGTCAGGTCAAATTCTAAACATTGTTGTAGGATGATGAAATTGGGGTGTGTAGTCAATATTCAGTGCAGAAAATTTTGAAGGTCATTCAAAGGTCATGTGGGCGTAATCCAAGGTCAAATCTATGCATGGTGTAGGTCATGGAAACCAAGGTAATCTGGTCAAATCACTAGCATGGTTGTATGGTCATGAAAACCAAGGTCATCTGGGGTCATTCAAATATGAAATGTTATGGTAGGAGCATCTCTGGTTTCCATGACAACCTCCCAAGTTATGGTACTTTTCCTCCTACTGCGACGAGCGGGGGACCTTTGTTTGGTTCGAGAACCGCCTTGTTTCATTTACGGGGGTAACCAGCTACCATTCTCATCAGAAGATTCATAGAAAAATCGATAGGGTGACAGTTTAGCCGCAAACAACTCGGCCCCAAAGGAAACCTGACCTGACTGTGAAAAGAGCAGAATTATATAATTATAATCTTCTCACAAGTTTAAAGGTGCATTTCATGATTCCAGCCCTTCTGTTTTATTCATTGGTCAGTAGATATCCTTGGAGAAAAGCTTACTTAAAAACTTTTAGTCTGATCCGACTTTTGCAGTTTGTGTTATGAGCAATTGCTATTACCAGTGGTCCCATATAGCCACGTGCTGTAATTTCTGTCCGAACGGACAGAAAGTACAAATTGCGAATGTATACAGAATGAGACCGAATTTTGCACGTAAATTAGGTTAACATGGATTACTAAGGCAACGGTTTCAGATGGTTATTAAAAATCTCAACTTTTTAAGAAAGTCGGGGGGAGGCTGTGGATCCCGAAATGTCCCTTTATTGAGAAAATAGATATGACATCACAGTGACATTTTTTTCAATATAAATTGACACATGAAATCAAAATTTTAACACACATATAGATTTGTTATAATGTGGTGACATTAGTTCTTAAATTTGTATCCTTGCTCGTCTCAACAACATGAGAACCAGAGAGGATTTGTAAAATTGATTTGTATTTCTTATAATTTGGTGACCTATGTACATGCTTGTATGTGTACGTACAAGTACGCCATTTTCTGACTGCCAGAAGGAATTTGCCGCCTTGAAGTCCTATCACTATGAGCCAAGTGTAGTCTCAATTCCCAGGCACAGTTCAGTAGATTAGATTCACCATGTATCTAGAAAAATACAACCCCTGGTTGTGGGTATGATATACGATAGCCAGAACACATGAGGTAAGTTCATGTCAATGTAGTACAAGTACACCCACTGAACTGTTCCTTGGTGGATGAGTTTATTGTTATTTGTAACTCATAGTGTATTCTCAATTCTAGCTCTGCCTTCCATAGGGGTGTATGGAATATATCTGAAATTGTATGATACAAGACCTCGTTTCAAAAAAACAGTAAAAGCCCCATCTTATACTTGAACATCTCAAAAATTCAGCCGAATTCACTAAAGGCAACCCATGTTATTGCCACTTGCTCATATCCCGATGATTAAATGTAACCGATCCTATGTGAGTTATGTATGCAGCACCACCGCACATCCACATCACCAGATACGACCTAGATTTCTCCCCACTGTTGTGTTAGAAAACTAATAAAAAACGGGCCACAAAAAGCGCACCCATGTAACATCTATCGCCAATCAATGATGTGGAAAGCGATCCGATGAAACGATCCCTGTTGGTTATGAGAATATGTGTGCGTTTTTTTAGATAAAATTATAGGCTTTACAACGAGAAATGTGGTATGAGCTCATAGCCCATGTAGCTGTCGCAATGTTGGGTGATGGACACTCTATTTAGGGACATCTACATTATGTCTGAACTGGTAAAGCCAGTACCCTTCTATGACGACAAAAATGTTAATAGTAGAGTGTATTTCACAAGGTTCTTGTTTTAGCTCTCAGTGTTTATCATCACGATTGCAAAGAAAGAAACCGCTTAGGCATAAGGAGAAGAAAAAAATAATCAGGGTCGGTCGGTCAGATTTTTTTTTGATTTTTTTTGTAGATTTTCTCTTGTTTACGCTAAAATTGAAACCAGATGCTACTATTAAAGCTTGTTTCAATGACATAGCAAAGATCTTTTATTTACTTGTTTGTAGTTGCTTTGTTGTCTTGTTTTGTTATTTTTTCAGCTTTTGTGTTAGGTAAAAAAAAATATTTATTTTTAAATTGTGGATGAAATTAATGGGTCGGTCGGCAGAATATTTTTTTGATTTTGTGCTAATTGCATAAAAACTTTTTGAGTCGGCAGGTTGTTTTAGGGTCGGTCGGTTACGCCAAACAAACAATTTTTTTTTTTTATGGCCTTACTTGGATGCTGAAAAATTAAGGGCATTCCATGTTTTAGGGTGGATTCTGAAAGGGAGACTAAAAAAAAAACCTTTTTAACGGACCTGGGTTTAAACCAGGGTTAGTCCTCAATGAGGGCCCTTTTTCCCTTTCAAAAAGACTGTGAAAGTTAAATGTTAACAGGTGGAGGAAAGGAAAGATTAAATGCCTCATGGATGCAGAGGGGCGGTGGCGTAACCAGCTTTTTTTTCAGGGGTTGGCACATATATTTTCAGGGGGGGGGGCACATATAATTTTCATGGGGGGGGGCAAAGCATTATTAAAGTGTTAGTTAGTATATGGCATATGTAAATCACTAATTTTCAGGGGAGAAAGATTCCCCACGGGGGCAGCTGACCCCCCTCTGGTTACGCCGCTGCATGGGGAATTCTTCACCCGTTACAGCACACTTTTAGAGTATGTTGTAAGAAAAAAGGTCCCCACTTGTGGACTAACCCTGGGTTTAACCCAGGGCTAAAGGTAGACTCCCTTTCAGAATACCAACCTTAATGTATAAATGTGATTGGCCTGAGGATGGTGGCGTCGCATGAGGGATTCCTGTCCGCAGCCAGCCAAAGCGTTGTATAACATGAAACAGCACGAGTGACCCTCCTGTTAAACACATAGTATTTTGTTGTATGTTTAATGCCTTAAACAAGGCTTTAAAATCACCTTTCCTTGGCAACTTTTTTCAATTACTTCGCAGAAATTCAATGGCACAATGCAGTGATCAGATTATTCCCAGTTCTTTTACAGAAAAACTAGTAGGTAGAAGTTATTCAGCATTTGTAGATATTAAATTTCTTGCTTCTTTTTTGCTTCTTTCTAAAGTTCTAGAGGTAAACAAAAGTATGAGGACTAAGCTTAGCCTAGCCTAGGCTAGGCTAGCTAAGCCTTAGCCTAAGGCTAGGCTAGCTTGAGGGGGTAGCTGCCATGGCATGAGCTTTGAGCTGAACCATCTAAGACAAGAAAGTCCCAAGGGGGAAAGTTCACTCCACTTAATATCAATTCATGTAGTCGGCAAGTAAAACAACCCAAATTTGTATAACCAATCAACATTTATGTTTTATGATAAACCTCTGACCTGGCATATCTAAGGGCCTGTTGTGGAATTGCCAGCTGCAGCGAAAGTGGACAAAAATAGGAAGTTTAATTTTCTTTATAGATGAAGGAAAAAAACTAAATTTTCTACAGTGGGAGGAGGAACCGGTAACACACTTTTTTTTGCTTGGCCAATTTCAATTTAACATGCAGAGCAGCAATGTATGTAAACAAGGATTTTAAAAAAACTTTGTTGGGTCGTGGGTCGCCAGGCAAATTTTACAAGAAATAAAGAACAACATTAAAAAGCATTTAAGAGGAGTAGAGGTTTATAGTTGAAGTTGCACTTTAATTACAGAAAACATGTATAAAAGAAATATAATATTTAAAGTAGATGTTTTTGATACATGAGTATAAGATGCATTAGAACCATACATTGTTTACAATTGATATCCCGTTGAACCTTGACTTTGTTATGTGGCCGTTACCTCACATAGAAATTGAAGCTTTGAATGAACGTAGTTACCCTTCTGTAATTCACATACAGAACAAATATAAAAAGGCGACCAATCGGGCGCAAAATATGTAAAAACTGCATTCCCAAGTTACGAGCTTTAACTTTATGTAAGTAAAACTCTCCTGTTCATTTCAAATAACGAAAAGTAGACAAATCACCCAATTGGGCGCAAACAAAAACTCAGGGATCCGGCCCCGACTCTTCCCACCCCCCCTCACCCCCCTCCTCCCTTCATAACTTCTTTACTATTCCTTCCTCTTTCCCTTTTCGATCGCACTAACTTGGTACCTACTTCTCGGCCCCTTTTCTAATTATGGCCGCCCGGTGGGAAGTAAAATTCCCTTAGCGCAATCTCCTCACTTCCCAAGATTACAGAAACACCGGAAGCTCCGTCCAGTTCCTCACCTTATCTGAAGTTAAGAAATCCCCATCTCGTGAGGGAAAGGGAGTAATCCATGCACCTCTGCTGTGCGTGAACACCACACAGTGACAGGGGTACTGACCCCATCCCCCGCCAATGGGACCAACTAACATGTCCCCCTACTAGAGGATCATTGATCAACAGAGGTCAACCCTCACACAACTAGGTTCGGCCCCTGAATATCGCACAATCCTCGGACCACAAACCAGGCTTCCGGTGTTCCCCACATTTGAGCCGCGCTATTAGCTACCTTCACAACAGATTGCTTTTCTCGCTTCCCGCTCCCGGCGTGTCGAACACATATACACGCCAGGTTCACCAATTCCGACAATTAGTATCCACCCGCCACAATTAATCCCTTTCAAATTGGTCTAGAGCCCTAAGAGTGGGATATGCAGTGAACGGGACACTGGGGACAACTGCAAAGGAACCGTTCTACCCGGGAACATAGTGCCGCAATTTCGTTACCCTGACGCCCTCAAAATCGAAAACCCAGCCCCCAGTGTCCGAATACAGCATAGACGAATCTATTTCTGCCCCTCTACTCCTTCCTCCTGACACTCCCCCCTAAAATACACTACCCTACTATATCAGTTTTTAGCCCCCCTTCATTGCCTATCCTACCTCCTCTCATTCGGGATCCTCATTCAATTCCCTTGAGTTATCTTACCCGTTCCGCCAACTCACCTAACCTCCTGGTGCGTACCCTGCTCCTCCTTCTACCTTATTCCTTTTGTGCGTGCGCAACTCTTCTGCTCTGCCATCCACCCTGTCACGCCCCTCGCGTGGAACCGCAATTCATCGACACTCACACCTATCATCTGTGTAACTATTAGGGATTTACAAATAAGTCGCCTTTGGATGCACCAGACTCTTGAGATAAACTCTATAATATCGCACAACGACTATTCAGTCCGCGGCAAAAGCTTATCAACTTTCCCTTTACGAGACAGTGGTCAAGCACCGGTTAATTTCCCACGCCTCTCGCTCTTCGTGTCCTCCTTTCCCCCGCCTATTCTCCAGCTCAGCCCGCCCCCCCCCCCCCCCCGCAAACTCTTATCATCACCCTTGAACTCATTTAATGCTCGCCCTTTCCACGCTTTGTTTTCTGCTCACCTGAACCCGGCTCTCTCCGATAGCCAAGTGCCAGCTAACGCCTACCATCGACCTGCAGAAAGGCGAACGGTGGGTTAATATTTATCGTCAGTAGACCTCCACCCTCCCACAGCACATTTTCGTCCGTCCACGAGCTATTGAGTCGATGAAACATTAGAGAAAACCCCAAATCGTATGACACCAAGGAACCATATGTTCGAAATACATGGTCAAAGTCTAGATAAAAAACAAAAAAAAAGCCCAATGGGCGCAACCCCCCCCCCCCCCCCCCCCCCCCCCAAATATGTCAAAACGCATTCCTTAAGATACTAGGCTTAATTTGTGTACGGAACTATCCTGTATTTCAATAAAGAAGTAGCAAAAAATCGCCCAATGGGCGCAATGTGTTAAAACGAACTCCCCAAGTTATAAGCTTGAATTGAATGTAGGTTTAAACCGTCTGTCATTTCATAATAAAGGAAAATAGAAAAAGGCACCCAATGGGGTGCACCTAGTAAAACTGCATCCCGAAGTACAAGCTTTAATTGATGTACATAAAACTTCCGTCATTTCAAATAAAGAAAAGAAAATAGAAAAAAACGGCCAATTGGGCAGCAAAAAATGTGTAAAACTGAATTCCCCAATTATAAGCTTTAATTTAGCATAGGGTACACTTCCTGTCATGTCAATAAATGAAATATAAAAGACGCCCAATTGGGCGCAAAAAATATGTAACATGCATTCCCAAGTTATAAGCTTAATTTAATGTAGGTTACAACCTTATGTCATTTCAAATAAAGAAAAATGGAAAATTAAAAAAAACAAAAAAACTAAAAAATTTAAAAAACTGCATCCCTAAGTTTACGAGCTTAAGTTGATGCTACATAAAAACTCTCCTTCATTCAATGAGAAATTAGAAAAAATGCCCATTATTCTTTTTTGGGCGCAAAATATGTCAAAATGCATCCCTAAGTTACGAGCTTTAAGTTAATGTACGTAAAAAGCTCTCCTGATCATTTCAAATAAAGAAGTAGAGAAAAATCATTGCGCCCAATTGGGCGCTTAATGTGTTAAAACTGAACCCAAGTTATAAGCTTAATTATGTAGGTTAAACCTTCCTGTCAGTTCAAATAAAAGAACATAGGCAAAGGCACCCAATTGGGTGCAAAAATATGTAAAAAAACTGCATCCCTAAGTTACAGCTTTAATTATGTACATAAAAACTTATCCTGTCATTCAAAGAAAGGAAAATAGAAAAACGCCCAATTGGGCGCAAAATGTGTTAAACTGGAATCCCAAGTTATAGCTTTAATTTAAAAAAAGAAAAAACCTAAAAAATTTAAATAAAGAAAAATATTAAAAGAAAAAACCACCAATTGGGCGCAAAAATGTAAAACTGCATCCCCAAGTTATAAGCTTTTAATTTAATGTAGGTTTACACCTTCTGTCATTTCAAAATAAAGAAAATGGAAAGGCGCCAATTGGGTGCAAAATATTACAAAACTGCATCCCTAAGTACGAGCTTTAATTTGATTACATAAAACTTCCTGTCATTTCAAATAAAGAAATTAGAAAAAATGCCCAATTGGCGCAAAATATTCAAACTGCATCCCTAAGTACGAGCGTTAATTTAATGTACGTAAACTCGCCTGTCATTTCAAATAAGAAAGTAGACAAATGCCCAATTGGGCGCAAAAGTGTTAAAAATGATCCCAAGTTATAAGCTTTTTATTTTAATGTAGGTTACACATTCCGTATTTCAAATAAAGAAAATAGAAAAGGCACCCAAACTGGTGCAAAAAAATGTAAAAAACTGCATCCCTAAGTTACAAGCTTTAATTTGATGTACATAAAAACTTCTCCTGTCATTTCAATAAGAAAATAGAAAAACGCCCAATTGGCGCAAAATGTGTTAAAACTGAATCCCAAGTGATAAGCTTAATTATCATAGGTTCCACCTTCCTGTTATCTCAAATAAAGAAAATATAAAAGCGCCCAATGGGCGCAAAATATGGAAAAACTGCATCCCCAAGTTAGAAGCTTAATTAATGTAGGTTAACCTTCATGTCATTTCAAAATAAAGAAACTGGAAAAGGCGCCAAATTGGGTGCAAATATTTTTTAAAAAACTGCATCCCTAAGTTACGAGCTTTAATTTGATTGTACAAAAAACTCTCCGGTCATTTCAAATAAAGACATTAGAAAAACGCCTTCATTTGGGCGCAAAATATGTCAAATGCATTCCTAATATACTAGCTTTAATTGATGTCGAAATCTCTCTGTCATTTCAAATAAAGAAAAATAGGAAAACAAACGCCCAATTGGGCGCAAAATGGTTTAGAAAGCAATTCCCCAAGTTATAAGCTTGAATATATGTAGGTTACACTTCCTGTCCTTTCAAATACAGATGTTACGAAATTTCGTGCTTAAATAATATCCCTTCCAATTTTGGCTTTCAACCTTGTCATATACCTCTTGATCACCTAGTTAACTCTACGTGGCCTGATCATTTCTTACTGGATAACTCTCCTATTAGTTACTCACCCTTTGTCTATCCCTGCAAACGTTTTAAGCAAAACTCCCATTTCCCAGCCAGTTTGGCAGAACTAAAATCAAAGAAAGAAAGGTTTTTTAAGGCCATTTAAACCTGCAATGATGTTATTCTTGTCTGAAATTGCATCGCATTCACACCAACACTAAAACTCCAAAATTAATAGTGTACGTAGATCATTTTCAAAAATGAAAAACATTTAATGAAATGACCTTCAGATATAGAAATAGACTCCTGCGCAATTTTGAGAGCAGTGGTTTCTATAGTCGGTCGCTAAGGCGACACGACAAAAAAAAGAAATTTGTCTTCGCTGCTGTGAACGACACCTGACTGCAAGTGTCCAATTCTAAAGGGAAAAATTTTTTTAAACAAGTCGTACTTAAAACAAAGCCAGGTAATGAAGAAACCTGGGTGACTACCTACTTTAATTTAGCTATAATCAGGGAGGGACAGTTGTGGAAGGGTTTTTTTTTGGGGCAATTCATTCTTGGATTAATGTATTTTAAGTAGGAAAAAAATAACCAAAAGTAAAAATATAAAATTTTGTTAAAACAAATTGTGCATGATGAAATACAAAATTTGAACTAAACAGCTGATTGATGTGGTTCACACCAGTACAGAATTAACAAAGATCAATAGTATATGTGTTTGAGGGCAAGGTCGTGGGGACCAATATGGCACTTCAAAACTTGGACGTTTAAGTTGAAGTTTTTTTTAACCCACATGTAGAAAGTCCGGTATTGATGCAACAAAACATGACTAGTCTTTGAGGAAATTTAAGCCAACCACTTAGGTTTATGTTTAGTACACTATGCCTGTAACAAAAGACCAGGTTTTCAAATATTATTTATGATGTTCCAGATTAGGCTACTATCCTTAACATAAAATATGCTTTTTGAAGGATATATGTTTAACATAGACATTAAATGATGTGGGAGCACAAAATGTAACCATAACTTTGCCGTATTTTGAAAAACAAAAACAAAGGTCTACATTGCAGCATATCAACTAAGTATACAAAGTCCCCGAATATACTGCTACTAAATGAGCAAAAGCCCATAGAGAAACTGGAATTGAACCTTGAAATCAATTAGGAGAGCAAAAATAGCAGGCCTTGATGTGCTGAAGTTCATCTCAGGTTGGTATAAGGGGGTTCACTACTTTGGTTTGAGTGCATCTTTAATCGATTATTTTAAGAAAACTCTGAGTAGCCCTGATATCTGAGACAGTTACTTGAGGCAGAACTTCAGTGCTGTTAATCACATATTTTTGTATGGATCCTTTCATGACTATTAATTTTGAAAGACTTTGTTTAAAAGCTATTTAGGTATTTTTGTGTTGCCTGCCTTACGGAGGAAGATACATAGGCATCACTTTATCACTGTTGTTGTCAGGTGGCTGTTGTTGTTGTGAAAAAGGGTTTAACTTTGACATGTCATATCTGCATACTTGATGGATGTAAACCAAACTGTATCATAGGGTGCAACATGGGACCCCGCTTGTTGATGAGGTCAAAGGTCACATACCAAGGTAAAAAGATTTCTTAAATAGATGACCAAAATTGCACGCTGAAAACCAATGTATTCAAAACCCCTTAAGAGCTTTGCAAATTTACCATTTAGGTATGGTGGTTTTCTTATTGCCGTGCAATCTTGTTCACATAGGATTTGAGATCGAGTGCGGCATTGCATGATTGATGCAATTTAAAATTTTGGCTGTCACTGGGGAATGTGAATCAAAATAAGCAGTAACCTTGTAGTTCTGTTATTATTGTGATATCTACAGAGGTTCAGTCCATTCTCGGCCTCGCAGATGTCCGGGTACTCCACTTTCCTCCTGCTTCTTAAACGGGGGCTTTCTTCCTTGTTAATAGAAGATAGATGTTCCCTGTGTGAAATGACCCTGGTGATGTCAGCACAGTGTTAAATCCTAACTCACTCACTATTTTAAAATCATACCATACCAATATTGTGGGGTGGACAAACCACCCCTGACCCAACCCACCCTTTGACTTTGACGCCATATTTAACCCAGCCAGTGTGAGGTGTTGTGGTACAAAAATGCCTTACCGAGTGATCAAAGACGGGGGCTACTTTAATGTGGTGCTATCTTCATTTTTTCGATAAATAGTAGTGTCCCCAATCACCTCGAGTGGGTTTTTACCTCATGAGTAAGTAGTCAATATTGGTACACTACCAAGTTTCAAATCAAGCAGGAGGCAATTACTAATGAATGTATAACTGACCAAATATATTTTTACATTGTCCCTGCAGATTGGTTCGAGATGTCACCCGGTCAACGTCAACATGCGTGTTGGAATACCACAGTGGCAAAGGCATTGCGGTTTTTTTTTTTTTGTTGTTTGTGTATTGGATTACCAAATGGCAGTTTGACGTGTTGGTCCAAGACGTGTCCCTTGCAAACACATGGGAGGAAGGTGGTTTGTCGGGTGGTGTAAGATTATTGCCAAATCGATTCAGTGGGTCATATTTTTGTAGAATAAATTGTCGTATGAAAGTATGAAGTTTAGATGCTATCATCTTTAGAGAATACCGGTGGTCGTCTTCTGCGGGCGTGTGTCTGTCTGACGCGTCTATTTCTCAGAGACCGAGGATCAACATTCCTGAAACCTGGTGGGTGGGGTTGGTCCCATGACCGTCCAAATGACCCGAGTTTGTATGGGTTAGGGATCCAAAGGTCATCAGGGGTCTTCAAGGTCAAAACGAGGTCAAATGGGGGTGGTAAACGTTGGTGTCTGGACATGAAACTTGGCGGAGATCGATCGTGGATGCCGGGTCATTCAAGACAAGGGATCGCAAAAACCGGGGACCGCCTATTTCATTTAATGACTGACTTTGACAATCTTATAAAGCAACGTGGCATGGCTAAAGCATTAGAGGAAGGGCGGGGTTTTGTTCTGTGCTTTACAGACCCTGCAAAGTGTTGAGGGGACATTTGTACCATACATAAAAACACTAACTCTTAACATCCTTTCTACCTAATCATTACAGAAAAAAAATCATTTACACACTTATTTTTCACACGCTTCAAATACTTCCTGCGGATTGTGTGGAGTTTTCATCTAAATGAATAAGCTCTATCTAATGTTATTTTGGAAAAATCCCTAAACCAACATTTTTTGTTGTATTCAGATTTCATTTTGTTCTTAGAGTGTGTCCCTTTGGGACTGCAGATGAATAGTCTCTCAGAGATCAATTAAATTGTTAATTATTTTTCTTAAAAAAATGTCAAAATCATGCATTTCATGTCAATATTTAGGAAAATCGGTATTTAAATTGCATTCTAGTCTAGGTCAGAAGTTTTTGGGCGGCTATGAACTCAGTATTCTGCACCAACATCCTTCAACATGGCAGTTTATTCAGTTGATGCTGCCGATTCATAGGGTGGTGGCCAATACGAAAATTCGTTCGTTTTTGAGATGGCTTCAAAGACTGCTCAAGGAACTGCGTGTGTAGTACAGAATCGACCACAACTTAAAAAGGACTGGCTCAGAGTAAAATGTTTTTTTCCCAAAAAAATGGTCCAAATTAAACATGTCATGACCATATTGGAAATCAAGCATGGAAAAACAAGCCTAACAAGTCCAAACAAGCCTAGTCTTAGGTCGTGGTTTTAAAGATTAGCTTGATTATAAAAACAAAAACTGTGTTATCACCTCTGTACAGGATCTACCGTGGGCAAATGGCCACTTATTTCCTTTTTTTGACTTTCAAAAAAAGCAAAAAATTTACATTTTCAGGCTCAATTTTAAGTCGGCATGAAAAATGGATTCACCCCCAACGAGTCCAACAAGCTATAAATCTGAGGGCCGTGGTTTTTGAGGGGCATCTAGGATGCTATCTCAAAAGACCAGACTTACGTTTTTGGGACTATCACGATTACCAGGGTTACGAGGGTTAAGTGAATAGTTTGATAATATCGTCCCTCAGATTAGTGCCCTGCGAAGGTAAATGTTCATTTCCACCACACAACCCCATTAATCCCAAATCCCAACTACCACTTCAAGCTTCATCAATATCATTCCCAGTGCTCAGTCAGTGCCCCCATATCACTGTTTATAAACAATTGACCTACATGACACTGAGTATTGATGTTCAATATTTAGAATACAAAGTGCAAGGGTAGAGGTTTTAAAAGACACATAGACGGTCGAATCGTGACTTGAAGAAGGAGAATAGATATCTGGAAGTGACTACCACATAGAGGACAGGTCCCATACTATCGGGATTGGATTGCACACGATTATTGATTGCGCCCTCCAGAGAGGCGTAGATAAACATATATCCCCATGCTGAGCATGCTTCACAATTCCTCTGGGCTCAAGCTTTTCAATATTTTGGCTCTTCTTGATTCTTCAGACACTTCTGTGTGTGGAGATGTGCCTACTCGTGGATGGAATGGTATTATCCAACTTTACACATCAAATTGAGGTTTTACTTCTAACAAACTGTGAGAAAACTGTCATTATTGACAAGATAGCAGAAACTCAGAGTGCGATAAGTAGCATGGGGCAGATTGATTTTCGGCATGATGTCATTATGTGATGAGGACAATTTAAGGGTTTTGCCAAATACGTCATGAGTTAATTAGGTTTGCGTCTTTGAAAACCCCTGATTACTCAGAAGTAGGATCGATTTGAATCAGATGAAGGTCCGTATTTTTCTCATTGTTTTCATCCTAATATGAGCCTCAAATCCATTTCATTCCCAAGATATAAACAAAAAAAAAAAAACCACTGTTTTAATGGTTAACACATCCAATATTAGCACGTATTTAATAAGGCTATGGCAACATGCATTATGTTCTACAATCAAAAATTGCAAGTTTGTTTCCCACAGTACTTGATGTGCCAGTTATACCAGGCTTCATATCAAGTAGGAGAACACAATTAGACATAAATCAGAACAAGCACCTTTTTAATAAAAGCACTTTGAACGTTGAAATTGGTTGTATTTGTAGGTTATATGTTAAATTTTCAAAAAAAGGGGACTTTTTTTAAAAAAAAAAAAAAAAAAAAAAAAAAAAAAAAAAAAAAAAAAAAACAAGGAAAAAAAAAAAAAAAAAAAAAGAAAAAAAAAAAAAAAAAAAAAAAAAAAAAAAAAAATGCTCTCAGATATGGCATTATGATGCTGACAGTGATATCATACTTTAAAATATTTGACATTGAGTATGTTCTGACACAAAGTCAGAATCTTGCTAACAATGGTTTTCTTGAAAAAAATAGTGAGAAGCCAGGGGTGGTTCTCAAGTTTGTGCCTCTGGAGTGTGGAAGTAGGACCCCTTTGTCTATACCAAGTGTTGCCAAAAAAAGGGACCCAGGGCTATACCATGCAAATTTGGGCCAAAATTTAACCCAAATTTACCATTATTTTCCTCAAAATGTTGACATTTTTAAAACAAAGTGGAAATTTTGCTTCAAAAGTAAGAATGTAATTTCTGATGAATAATCAATATAGGACATGTATAGAGTTGGAAGGGGTTTATTGGCTTTATTCCATATAGGCTTAATTGATTTCTTCCAAGTTTAACACCAAGGATACACCACATCTTGGCTTCCTATTGAAAAAATTGGACTAATTTTCAAACAAATTTGAGAAAATTTTGAAAAAAAAAACCCCAACCCATTGCTAAACCAAAATTGGCATGAAAAAAGGGGTCATTGATATACCAGAAGGTTGACCGATGTTTGCGGCACATCCCTTCATGTACGTACAGAGCTGGAGGAAGTCATTCTTGTTTTGTTGATTTAAAGCAATAACAGCACATTTTTTTGAAGAGCACCCCCAATTTTCAAAAATTGAGAGTTTTGCACAGTTGTGTTGGTAATTGGCTAGTAAACTATACCTGCAAGTGGTAATGCTTAAAAATGTGTATTTGTCATTAAAAAGCGACTTTGTAATTAGAATGGGGATCCCCGATTGTAATTTAATCGCGGAGCTGGAAACTCCAAATTTATGTCCGCCCATGATGAAATAATGTCACCTCATGAAAATGATCTCTTACTTGACTTGCCTGAACGGAAGGAATAACTAATGGATGAGCTTAGACACGTACATAATGCAATTTCCCGGCTATTTCACATTGGAAGGACGTTTCCAGCAGCCGTTGAATTATTATCGGAGATCTCCGATATTATTATCGGAGATCTCCGATATTAATTATTCTTATTACAAAATTCCTTCTTTTGGGACGCATAGAGAGTTTTGAGCTCTACCATTCACAAGTATTGTTCACAAGTCAATTACCAATGCAACTGTGTAAAAATCTCAAAATATCTGGAAAATTGGGGGCTCTCTTTAAACAAAATGTGCTGTTATTGCTTTAAGCCTTTCATTGGGTCAATTCTAAAATAAGCTATATTGAAATACAAAGTAAAGGACCTATGGGTCAGTGGATAATTTGATCAAAAGAAAGATTGTCTCAGCTATCTCCTTACTCTTCAAGGTAAATTTACATTTTATCACATAAGCTCTAAGTTCATCAGCCTCTCACAGGGAGAAACAAATTGACGCTTAAGTGCCCAAATCCAATAGCTGCTCTTTGTGCAAATTTTCTTATTTTTCTTGGCCAATCAAGACTAGGGATAGGAGAAGGATTTTTCTGAAAATCACCACTTCCAAGAATTTCATCTCAAATGCTACCATAACAGTCTTTAAAATCAAATCTGACAAAAGGTTATTTACCTTCAATGTGGCTCTCATTTTCAGTATTCTGGTATATTAACCCAAATGCAAACCAGACGCATTGAGATACAACGAAACCGTGGTACCGGTCGGAAAATGTTTCTCATTGCATGTCGCCCGTCAACAACTATTTTTGTCTTGAAAATGACTCTCATTGCACCTCATTGCATCTGGGACGTCTTCCCGGAAAATGACGCGATGTTCCTCGTTGCATCTGGGACGTCTTTCCGGAAAATGATGCGATGATGTTCCTCATTGCATCTGGGACGTCTTTCCGGAAAATGACGCGATGCTTCTCGTGGCATCTGGTAGGTCTTTTTGGGAAAATGATGCGATGCTTTTCATTGCATCTCGGACGATGTTCGGCAAAACCACCCGGTCCCGGTTAGGGTTAATGACCTTTTTTTGTGTCAATTCTCGCTTTTCGAAATATGGTGCGCCACCGGTGGTTGCTCTTGCCAGTCGCATTTTTGACCAGAAAGGTTGACATCACCATCTCAGTCAAGTCAAGTTGAATAATCACACGAGTAGTGAGATATTATATTGAATATTATATAGAGGATCGGAGAAACTGGCGAGTATTGAATTAAATAAAGACAAAAAATACATGGTCTCGAACCCGGTCCTTTCAATTACTAGGCTTGAGAGTTACCACTGGACCACAGAGGACTGTGTTTATGTGGATACCGGATAAACGAGCGCAAATGTATTTCTGTCTTTATTTCAGAGTTTCAAGCGGCCGTAATTATATTATATATTTTAGAAGGGGTGGGCCTATATGCACGATTCTAGCAGAACCTATGACGAAGCGAAACTCAATCAATGCACACGAGGATCAAGTAAATGATACAACCCGAGAAAGTGATAAGACAAATATTATATAGAGGATCGGAGAAACTGGCGCGCATTGAATTAAATAAAGACGAAAAATACATATTATATTGAAAACAACTCAACAAAAGTGTCTGTGTGATTGATAGAACAAAAAAAAAAGAATTGTTTTTGTAAATAGCCACTTAAAATTTCAAGGCCCGATTGCCAATAGCCTCATCCCCAGAACCTCGGATTTTACTGGAAGTGGTCAACATTTTGGTGTCAAGAAAGCTATTATTTTTATCATTCACCCTGTGAAATCTTATGGCTAAAATGTAATTGGTTTAGATGTCTTATTTTGGTTGAACAATATTAATTTTACACCTTATTCAGTGGGGTTACAAAATCACAGTTTTAGCACTCTTATCAAAATGGATTAAAATATCAGCTTGAAACTTTAGGGAGATGGTTTTGGGTGTATTACACAAACTTAGATGTTTACTTTTTCCCATGATGCATCTGAGGCAACCACTTGTAGGGCACAGTAATTCAAAAAGCAAGATTGTCGGCATAGAAGTGAATCGCTTTTTCATGCAAAATTGTCAAAAAATTGTTGTAAATTCCTCAATCCGAGCCGAAATTTCCTAAATTTGCTAAAATGATCAAACTTTGGAGGAAAAAATAACAGATTGGTGGAAAAATTGTGTAGAATTTGATCACAAATCAGCAGCTCTGTTATAGCTATGGGTCCCTTTTTCAGCAACTATTGGTATAGATATGGGTCCTACTTCAAGACTCTTGGCAGTACGTCCCTAGCCAAACAAAACCAAAACAGAATGTGCTAGAATCACAAATGCACCTCAAAGCTGAGTGAAATAAAACCCATGTTCCAGTGCACACATCGCACTAAGTAGCCCCTGTGGCCCAAAGTAGGCACATGTTTGAGATTCTTGCCCAATCATGGTCAAGAAGCATAAGCAGGACTGGTAACAAACCTCATGTGGCAGCTATTTACTTTTTTTTTTTATTTCAATCCCTGACAATATTTTTATTGCAATCTCGCAAAAGCTTAATTTTTGTTAAAAATGTGCCTGAAGCATGGATTGTAAGACCACCCTGTATAGACGCACACCTTGCGATTTGAGCTGGTATAAGGTCTTTCTTTTTGATACTTAAATAAATACATTAACAGAGTAAAGTTCATGCATAATTGTGAATAGCACCGCTAGGCGAGTCAGAAATTTGTGGTGCTGTACCATTATTCTGGGCCAAAACCTTATTTTAGCTGGGTTTTTGAGGCTGGGTTTTGCATGAGCGAGTTATCAAAGAGAAGTTAACAAAATCATGGTCAAATATAAGATACATCTTTTGCCATCATCCGAGGATATCCCAAGGCAGCCAAAGTTAAGATCTACATTTTGAAGCTCAAATAAGTTTCTGAAGTATTGAATAAAATATGTCATTGTCACCTTGAATGGTCATCCATGTTCTTGTCCAAATAGAAATACTAGCACTAAGACAACATTGATATGAAAATAGACAAGTTTAAGTGTCTTTTTTCACTCATTGGAAAGGGTAATCATGTTTTATCAGGAAGTGATTTTGAACAGTGATGACACTAGTATTTTCATATCTTTATTTCTTGAGTATCTAGTGTTTCTAGATATTTTTGTATGTGCTTAGTTAGAGGCAAGATGCAATTTGTTTTGTAATATTTGTTAGCTGTCCATCTGTCTGTCTGTCTGTGTGTCTGGCCCTCCGTCCATCCATGTTTCAATCAATCAATCAATCAATCAATTTATTTCCATCTCCAACTCAATATAGACATGTAAGTAGGTACAAAATCTATTACAAAAGAAAAATAAGGATGTGGAGGAGATGTGGATACCACATAAATGCAGAGCGTGATTAGTTGTGGTAACCAATAAAAAAGTTACAAAAGAAAACAAAATCAAAACATTTATGATACACGGAATACATAGCCATTCCAGTATGTGCCACCCCTCCCTGCAACCCAATTACTATCAAACCATCCCATTTTTCCCTGCCTAAAAAAGGCACACAAACCAGATTACATGTGTTCATGTGTTCAAATAATTAACACCTGACACTATGACGCCCTTTAACATCCTCATGTATTCCCAAACTGTTACAACTGAACACCGAGTATGTGTTCAAATATGTGTCAATAATGTGTTCATTTCTTAACACGAGTGTTCAAAATTAAATAGTCAGTTGACTAAGGCCAGGAATAACTTTACGTTTGTTACTTTTTTCAAGGTGTTTTTGGATACAGGACACTGTTAAAACAAGAAAAAACGGGTGCAATTGGAAAATAATTCCAATATATAGTTTTAAAGTAACAACACCTTTTGGTTTAAAAACCTGAACACAATTTGAGGCGTCCGTTTAATTTACAGTGTACCCCGTAAAGTTAAAACCTTTCCCATGAAGTAACATAGGGAAAAGAAGTAACACAACTACACAACCAATTTCTTCATGGGAGTACCTGTCAAGTAGCTGTTAAGTAGCTACGGAGTACCCACCCGCATGGGTACCACATTGCCGGCCGCAAAAGTGGGGGTAATCATCCACCTAAGTACACAGTAGCTGAACCACTAGTCACTCCATGCAGGAGTACCTGCGTGGGTACTCCCATGCTTAGGAGCTTTGAGCTCTGTGTGATTATTTTAGTAATTTTATCCATTATTTAACATTTTGGTCACATATGTTATATGTTTTAACACAAAATGTCATATATAGGGGTTTTTGGTGATGCTCAACTCAAATATGGATGTTACTAAGCTTAAAAATGATCAGAAAGTCGTAAACAACAATGGAATGTTTGGCGCCCTCTATGAAGAGTGATGCCTACTAGACAACCGGTAGGGGAGTACCTGTGAAGGTACTCTCGAGGAGTAGCTGCAGAGGTACTCCACTACTGGTGGCTTACATGGGTACCTGTTAGTAACCTAGCAGGCAACTGCAGAGTACACTATAGGATGGGTACTACTAAGTAAACATAGCTGCTATCCACTCAGTGGCTTGTGTACTTCGCAAGTACTTAGTTGTAGGTACTGCATCAATAATGTATCAAGGGGGTATCCTTAGAGTAGAGCTTAGAGTACACATGGAGGAGCCTAAGCTCTGGGTTACACCATGAGTAAGAATCTTGCAGTGTATAGCAGAAGGAAATTTGATGTTGGGAAACTAAATTCGAGATACACCTTTTTGCCCAAACATACCAAATTGATTCCAAAACCAACTTGAAATAATAACAATATGTTTAATTTGATGGTAAATCCATGAGAAGCATTGAACGGTATTATTTCATTGTACAACTTGTCCATTCCTTAAGTGCTAATTCAGGTGTTGCTGTTCAAATATTTTGGTAGTAAATTGCTTTTTCAGTGGCGGTAATTAATACTGGCAAAAGTGAGCTGAATGAATGTATAGACCAGGGGGTACCATTACAACAATGTGAAGGTATTAAGGTATGTTCAAATGCACTTGTGGTGTTGTAGAGCTATGGTCCTCCTGACTCATAGTCCGCCTACAAGTGAAGAATATGTCACTCGATTCATTTAACACTCTTCACGCAACATTAGTTTCAAGCTTTAATTCTTTTTGGCTACTATGGCCACTGACTATGGCTCCAGTTGACTATATATCAAAAAGTCTTCATCTATCATCCTCT
Organism: Ophioderma brevispina; assembly: GCA_023653785.1. NCBI lineage: Eukaryota > Metazoa > Echinodermata > Ophiuroidea > Amphilepidida > Ophiodermatidae > Ophioderma > Ophioderma brevispina. Next base: position 18,941 of record JAMKCH010027322.1, on the reverse strand, counting down.
ATCACTGCTTTGATTGTCCAAATGGAAGGTTATAACATGTATGAGCAAATCAGAGGTCCATACTGTGGAATGTGTATGGGTTACACAGAGATATAGAGCACTATTTTTGATTGGTTACTCAAGGGCTATCTTGTGTTGTGTCCTGCAATAAGCCAACCAGACAAACTGTATCATAATCATATCCGTCATCAAATCAAAATGCCAATTTTACACTAAAAAGGATCATATAGTCCTACTATTTTTGTACTAAATCCCATACATAGCGATGGAGTGGTTCCCCCGTGTTTGGATCATCACACTCACAGTAAATTGTCAAATGATATTTCTTGCGAATGCTTGAAACCGCCGTTTGTCCGATGAATATTGATAGATATGAATGTAAATGTGATATTTCAAGAGGATATGTGATGGGTTAATCAATCAATGCTGCACACATATTTGGGATGTTTGGCTAATGAGTCGGATGCAGAATTCCCGAACATGCTCGTGGTGTTGATTGCGATATCATGGTTGTCTAATGGAAGATCTAAGAAAAACATAATAATTATGCTTGCTGTAAAAACACTGTGTAAAAACTTTCACTGGTGTTGTTTCAACGTTAACCATTGTTATACAGTACCAGTGTTATATACAATTACCGTGTTATCCAAACTTTACATATTCACACGTTGTTTAGCAGTTACTTAAACCACAGCAAGTTTTTAAAACTTTTAAGTGTCCACTGGCACATTTGAAAAATAGTGCGCCATCAAGATTTTTCAAAATCGATATTTTGCATGTTTGTAAGGCTTTATATACAAAAGCCCTCACCCAAAATGATTAAGACCAATCGGCTTCCTTATGGTAAACAGACGATTTATCATTTAAAACGTCGCCGGCGACGTTAAATTCAGCAGACGGCGAAATGGCGTTTAAACACAAGAACACCACAGCCGTTGCATGTTTCCCACGCTATGCACACTTTTTGATCGGTCTATAACCTTTGTGGTTTAATATCAAATGAGTAACGATGTCGAAATATTCAGGTAATATACATTGTTTAATTAAATTATGGAAAACTTTAAAGTTGGCTACACAGTTACCTGGATTTATGGATCCTCATATTAATGTCCTATCTGTTTTTGGGGTATGTTATTTTTATGTGTAAAATATATCTCCTGTTCTTCCAATTGCCCAGACTATCATTTGAGAGCAAACTTGAAAGAATTTCATTTTTGTGAAAATGTGCGCAGTTGCCCCTTTAACACCTTTTTTTATGCATGTTAATCAGTGAGCGGACCAGGGGGGCATGGAAGGAAATTCTTTCCCCCAGTTTTCCCCCTAAATTCAGCTTATGTTTTATATGGAAATTAAGCAAATCAAAATCACCTTTTGACTTTCAAGTCAAGGCATTTCTGTAGCCAAGAAAGGTGGTGTAATCTATATGACAACAGCCTACAGCATAGCAACATATATGATACATATATGTACGACCCCAAAATATCTTGTTGCCCTTCTAACTAACAGAACTTTGACTTGTGATTTTAACGCCCCCCACCCCCCACGCGCCAAGTACTACCTGCATATTTATCAGCATCTAAGCACTAATTTTGCATTGGTTCCTAGAAGGGTAATATCCATATAATCATTGAGACAGCATGTCACGCTGGCATCTTTATTTTCTTTTTCACGTGAAACAAGGGGCAGCGGCGCTGACCCCTCCAGTTGGTAGAAAACGTTGAAACAACTTTCGTTTTTGGCTCGTAATAACGTTGTTTCATTTTTACAATATTGCAGAATGTTGCTAAAGTCTACTCAGACTCAGATGGTATAAATTATAATTATCATGATATTTTTGGGGTTGAAAACAAGGATGACATTGAAAAAAAATCGTGTTTTAAATAATGCGTGGTCTTGACAAATTCAGGACCCCACAATTCATTTTAAAGGTGACCCAATCTAAGGGACAATCCTTTTTTAAAAAAAAATCAACACTCTTAATATATCTCTCTATCTCTTTAAATAAAGCGAAGACCACGGTTAATTCATAGATTGCCAGTTTGGAACATGAATTCCCCTATAACTTTTAACATGGCGAAAAAAACAACCCTGAATTTGCACTTACAGACCTGGGTGGGGAATCAAACAAAGAGCAGGACCGTGTCTTTTGTGTTTTGTGCAAATCCTGCCTTCTGACCTCGTACAACAATTGTCGACGGTTACAATTGTGTCACTGTGAGCCTCAGGACTGACTGTAAGAACAAATCAGATCCTCCTCTATTTAGTGTATGGTTTTACACATAACATGCTCATTTGATTGGTTACTCAGAGGCTATAATCATGTTGTGTCCTGTCTTGAACCAATCAGACTGACGTAGTATACTACTGAATCAAAAAAAAATTGTGCAAGGATTAAAGATGATCTTGACCTTAATCAATCACTATATCATAGATTTGTTTTTGTTTTCAAAAACACATCTAATATACTTTCATGTGTTGAAAAAAATGAAAGAAATCGACTGAAAAATACGCTCGATATGGTAGCTTTTGTAAGCACCCCTTTTTTTCTCCATTCCTATGGGATTTACACACACATTAACTTGTGTTTGGTGAAAGTCAATTGTACAATATCCATGATGCCTTTGTAAACTTAATGTTACACTTTCTTGCATATTTAACAACGGATAATAAATGAATCTATTTATAACCATGTGCCAACTGATATGACAAACACCAAACACCAATTCACCTGTTGCCGAGCAGAAAACAAGTTTTCCATTTGTTTTTGGATTTGCCAAGAGTTTAGTCCCTTAGATTGCATATATCCGAATTACAGTAGTAGTGTTTAAAACCCTTTTCATTTACACATCCGGATTAATTGGGTGAGATTTTGTGTGACCTTTACTATGGCCAGTTTCCACAATAATTACAGTTACATTGATTATTGCGATTGAAACTCTTCACTCATTACTTTCATAATGCTATCTCCCGTATATCGTCATCCCATAATTATCTTGCTTACTGTATAAATCCTCCTTGGAGGGAAAAGAGGTGTGCTTACAAAATTTTGTCCATATCTGGCTTGTTTTTCAGTTGATTTCTTTCATTTTTTCAACACTTGGAAGTATATTAGATTTGCTTACACCAGACAATCTATGATCCAGTGATTTTATATCAAGGTAAAGTAAATATTAGCACATTTTTTGAAGGGGAGCACCCCCAATTTTCAAATTTGATATTTTGGGCACAGTTACGTTGGTGATTGTCTATGACACTAACCTGCGAACGAGAATGCTACAAGCGTATTTTATCATATTAGCGATTTTTTGAATTAGAATTTGGATCCCAGATTGGACTTAACGGCGATCCTGGATGCTACTTTATGTCCGTCCATGATGCAATAGTGGCACCTCGAGAAAATAACCGCTAACTAAATAATTTGCCCTGAACCAATAAACAACTAATGGATGAGCGTAAACCCGTACATTTTGCTATTTCCTGCTATTTTCACATTGGAAGGCCATTCCAAGCAGCCTTTGAATTCTTATCCGGATCCCGATAATAATTATTGCTAATTACAAATTCCTTCGTTTGTGAGATCAGACATTTTCGAGCTTTAAAACCAAGACCATTCACAGGTATGGTTTGATCTAGCCAGTTACCATTGATGCAACCTTGTACAAAGGCTCAATTTTTTGAAAATTGGGGTGCTCTCAAAAAAATGTGCTAATATTGCAATGCTTGCACAATTTGTTTTGATTCACATAGTATAGGGTAGCTCTCATAGGTTTAAGGTGTTATTTGTTCAATCTCATCACTTTCTCATCAGATAGATGTATGCACGTGTGTCAAAATAAAAATATTCCCCCATCTAGAATTTATATCTCGCCCTGATTCCGCGTATTTTTACGCACAAGGAGAACTGCCTATTTGTTAAAAGTAAGGACAGATTTAATATAGCCCACAGATGGTTTTTGGCTGCAAAGCGTGCCAGAGAGAGGTTGTTGAAATTTCTTCGCCAAACTGCAATATTTGCAAACAAATTGATTTTTTTTGGATTGGAAAAGATTGAATACTTCCTATTGACAGAGAGATATGTCATAGGACTGTTTCATCATTGTGGGTATATGTCTTTAGGGGAAAAAACGTAATGTGTAACAAGCTCACATCAACACATTCTTGTTGTGTGTTATGCATTCTCCTATACATGATATTCACATTGAATTTCATTGGTGTGCATTATACATTGGTGCCAAGAAACTGGTGCTGTATGTGTGAGGCATCTGTGCATTAATCAAGTCACTTGTTTTGTTGTAGATTGTGTGTAATTTTAATCAAACTGATGTGCGTTTTGTTTGAAAGTGGCAGCCGCATAAACGACAGAGAACCATTAGGCAAACAAATCAAGTTTGTTTCCAGTAGGTACGTCTCAATTGTTGTTTTATTTTTTGGAAAAGTTTTTTGCCCAGAAATGCCTTAAATGGCAAGTCAGACTCCAGTTTTAAACCAAAATAATTGAATTAGGATCACTTTATTTAAAAAATATGCATATCGCTTGGCAATTTTGTCTAAAATCATTTTTTTTCAGTTCTGTCAAATAAAAATAAAATGCAGCTACAATGACTCCAAAGTCAAAATGCATATGGCCTAATGGAAACAATTTACAGACTACATTACAAAATTATAAGATTTTGGTCCTTATTTGGTTGCTTTGGTCTTACAACTTGAAGTGTATATTAGAATACCTGTACTTTTTTTACAAGACATGCCAAGTGTCATATTTTCAATATCACTGATTTAGCAAATCACCCATAATGCTTCATAATTTATTCAATATAAATACAAATGAATCACAAAAGAAAATGATACATAAGGTGGTAGTGACTCTAAGGCTTAACCACTGACCTGTAAGTGCAACAGCAAGATTCCTACTCACCGGTGTTCTACTCTATTGTGTACTCTTAGCTCTACACCAAAGGTAGGCCCCCTTTAATGCATTATTGATGCAGTACCTACAACTAAGTACCTGCAAAGTACACACTCACTTTTGGGTATAGCAACTATGTTTACTTAGCAGTACCCACCGTATAGTGTACTCTGCATTTGCCTGCCAGGTGACTGACAGGCAAACATTAAGCCATCAGTATTGAATTACCTCTGCGGGTAACTCCCGTACAAGCTGGCCTAGTAGGCCGGCAGGGGGTAGACATTCCATTCTAACAGTTCAACAGGGAATTCAAATCGACATTAACATGCGGCGCAACCCCTAGTGCTATTCTCTTTCAAAGCACTTAATGAGATAGGGCATTCTTAATGCATATCAGATGGGACCGACTAAGTCAGTTTTCAGGCAGTTTTTGCTTTCATTTGCTCCTCCTACATCTTAATTTTTATAATATAAGTTGTTTTTATGTTGCTCTTTTTTGGTGTTTTTATTCTGATGAAATCAACTATGACTATGACTATGACTAAAGCCTATATCTGGTCATGATAGTTAAATCTCAATTCCATTATTGGAAATTAACTGTTTTGCATTGGGGTTAATAAATCCACTAACCCAACAATTTTGGCGTCACTATTATTTATTCAAAAATTATTCATGATATTACAAAAAATTATTGAACGAAGATTTAAGAGGTGATTTTGTAATGTCATTTGAAAATGGGCGTAAGATTACCATTTTGAAATCCCAAATGCACTTTGGACCTTAGAGTTCTCCAAACATTCCATTGTTGATTATGACTTTTTGATCATTTTCAAGCTTAGTAAAATCTATATTTCAGTTGAGCATTACCAAAACCCCCATAATGACATTTTGTGTAAAAACATATAACATATATGAATAAAAAGGTTAAAGGGATAAGCAGCGATATGCTATCTGAAACATTGTAAAAATCATCAAAATTTATGTTTTGGTATTTGTGTTACTGGCACAGATATGCTAACATAATCAGCAAGTGGTTGGCTTGAATAAAGACAAGGCAGTACTTTTTATCTGATTCTGTAATTTCTATACGAGCGTATCAAAATTCCGACTTGAGATATAAAAAAAAGCCTTTCCATGTGAATATCCCAAATTTATAAGCATATGTGCACCATGACTGTGCTGTATGACCTCAAACACAAACATTGATCCTTGTTTATTTTGTATTGGTGTAAACCACAATCAGCTGTTTAGTGTAGAATTTGAGACGCCATTGCTCTGTCTATTTGTGGGAGACGGTATGACAAATTTTCTAAAATACTTAATTTTTTCACTATTTGGTGTTTTGTTCCAACATTACAGTAGTCATATGGAATTGTACATACTTATCTTTGATTTATAAGCTAATAAACAAATTTCCACTTATTTTATTCTCTCGCATTATCGCTGCTTATCCCTTAATTACTAAAATAATCGCACAGAGCTCAAAGCTCATTTGCATACAGGTGCTCCTGCATGGGGTGACTTGTGGTTAAGCTACTGCGTGTGTACCTAGGTGGATGATTACCCCCACTTTTGCGGCCGGCATTGTGGTACCCATGTGGGTGGGTACTCTGTGGATACTTAACAGGTTACTTCAAAGGTACTCCCATGAAGAAATTGGTTGTGTAGATGTTGTAAATGGTTTCAGTTTACTTCATGCGCTTTAAACAAGTCCAGTTCGTCCTTGCCCCAATGTCATTGGAGAGCATTCCTAGCGAGGACACATCTTAGCAAAAGGTTACATTTAGCTGCAATAAATTTCGAGTTAAAAATATCCATAATAATCAAGTGAATAATCTCTTAGCATAAGACTTACAAGCCAGCGCATTCCCATGCAGCAATTTAAGGGCAGGTGAAAACCCCAACATGTAGGTGGGTGATTAAACCCGTTAAGGGGTCTTTAAGGTGTCGGCGTGCAATGAGTGGGGTCTTTGGGCTAATTTAAAGGGCAATGGTCCGATCGCTAATAGGCCTCATCCCCAGAACTGCAGATTTTATCAGAAGTGGTCAAGTATCTGAAGAAAGTTACTATTTTTCTCAATTACCATGTGAAATCTTAGGACTAATGGGTGTTTGGTATGGAAGTTATGAGCGAAAATGTGCTCCAATTTGGTGACCAATATTAATTTTACACAGTAATCTATGGGAGCTTATCATGTTTTTAGCTCTCACATCAAAACGGAGAGCGTGAAACGTAACAGATGGGGTTTTGGGGTGAAAGACATTATATCAAGATGAAAACTTTATATACTTAAAAATGCAGGTTATCACCCCTTTAAAGTTGTTAGCAGAGATGTTTTCGCATGAGCTACAAACCATTGATGATCTAGTTTGTTTTTTTCATTTCTATATTTAATTAAAAGCAAAATGTTTACAATAGAGAAATTTAACTGCCAATGAATGGGCATTTTGCCCCAGCCTTAAACCAGCAATTTTGAGGCAAGCAATTCTTGTGTCTTCATCTCATGTCTCTCATTTCAGCTGATTGGATAATTGCCTGTATCATTCCTTCATTTGGAACATAATCAAAGATGCATGTGGTATATGATAATTATTCATCATATATATTGTTTCTATTACCCACCAACTATGCAATCATTCCTTATAAATCAATAATTACCAGTTCTCTTTCCTAATCTACTATCATCAAGTCACAAAAACTCGTGAGTCGGAGCTTCCCACGAGGCGAGCACATGCGGGACAGGGTGGCTGCTCTCCTTAATCCCGCCCTGGTAGTTCCTCTTACGGGAACATCAGATGTGTCTTCGTTAGAGATGGTTTCTCTACAGAACAAGATTTGTGCGGTCAATCTCTTTGTGTCTGTGAATCTGGGCTTGCTTAATGGTCAGGCTTAGTGTGGAAAAATGCAATTAGGCCTAATGCTTAGGGGTTCAAATACTCGGGGGGGGGGCACTCACTTTTTTCAGGTAGGGATGTGCAGACCCGATTTCCGAACATGGGGGCTTGTTGAAACTGATTTTTGTCTCCGAAAGTATAGGGGCTTGGGCTGAAATTTGAGAAATTTTTCGCAGCTTCGGAGCTGAACATTTGGCATAAATAATTGTAAAATTAAAAATTCCAACTTTTGATACCAAAATTTCTGAAAAGAGGGGACCTTACAAGGACTGAATTATGCCTTCAACTACTGGGGGGTCTTTTACTGAATAAAGGCCGGCACATAACCCGTACCATTCTCTCCAATGTCAGTAAGGCCCCCCGGATGGTTTCATATCTGTTTGAAAGTCTCATTTATTGTATAAACCAAATAAACAAAACAACAATTAATTCACTGGCGACAACATTTGGTTGACAACTGATTTGGATGTATGTATTAGTTCCCCAAACTTTTAAAAACTACATCCTGTGGTATTTTTCTGAATTTGATATGCAGGCAATCTGATTTTTCTTAGAAGCCCAGTTTTACTTAGCTCACTATTATCGAATAACGCATGTAAGTACGCTATAACATCCAAATCAAACATCCTTTAGCCTTAAAGGTGCAACGAAGATTACCTTCAGTCATCCAAATGGTTTCTGTGACCTATGTATTGATTTCATATTTTTCACTCAGTTAGCTTTATTAACTTATCAACATTAAATACATGTAAACAGGATTAAAGATAGGTAAAATTGAGAAATGCTAGCAGGGGAAATGCCAGGACACAGAAACTACCAGCAGGTCCCTGGCCGATTTAAATATTGACTCAGCAATCAAACAGTACAAACAACACAGGACCAGAGAATAAAATTGACAAATTGAACAAGGGCAGAATTATTTCAAGAGGGTTCAGGACTTTGAAACCAATATGTGCTGATGATGTGCCGAGGGCAATTTTGCCAGGTTATTATTTCTCACATCCTTGAACGAGTGGTTTAACGTTGGAAACTTAAATCAGCCATTTTTAAGCCTCGTAGCATTGTCGGGAATGATATATAAACCTCTACCTACCAAGTTCAAAGGCCAGCAGCTCAGGACGTCAGTCCGGTCTGCAGATCTTTCACTAAACTTGGTCATATCTGTGTCATTTTTCCTATGTAATAGGAAGTATCCATGTTGAATTTCAAGGGACAGAGAGCTCAAGATGTGCAAAGCTTCTTAGCTTAGAGCTTCGGCCAGTCAGGTACGTTAGATCTGGACGTTGTGCTGTTGGCAATACATCATGAGGAATAGTACAATTAATTTGCCAATCATCGGTCGTCGGAAAGATCAACTGATACCTGTGGAGCGCTTGGGAATTAGAACTTGAATTAAATAATCGACAATAATACAAAACTGAGTCATGCCTCCATGTATAACGACCTTGTTTTAACATAACTGGCACAGTTAGAATATTATGTAAGGTTGTTTGACCGTTTTGTCCACACGGGACATATTTGTGTTCTGGAGCTGCGCGTGATCACCACGACCAAGATTTGTGGCAGTGTAGGAATAGAATCGGGTTGAACTATCATTGAGATAAATTGAAGTTACAAAACCCTTTGGCAATTGGGAAAGATAAATGATTTTTTACCAGAACAACATGATTCTTGAAGCTTCAAGATCTCAAGAATACCTCCCCTGGACTAGGAGATCTTTCACCTTCTCATTCCCATAACTGAGATGATTCGTCGGAGAAAATATCTTTAACTTTGTTTTTCACGATGAATTTCCTTTTAGGTTGTGGAATTGAGAGGATTCACCTGTATGTGTCTCGGTGTGGTGATCAGATATTGAATTGCTGGTAATACTTGTATTATCCACATGTGTAAGTCTCTGTGTGGTCTCTTAGAATGCTCGCTGTCCTATCATATATTTCAAGGACTATATTGCACAATTATGAAAGTTACGCGAACTATTTAAGCGGCGGGTCCAACTTTGAGGTCAGGGCTTCGGGAGACTTACTGTCTGTAGAATGTTTTAAATGAACAAACGCCGAAGCGTGACATTCCTTATAAACATTGCGAAAATGCTTCGTAGTTCTAGTGACCCAGAGGCATACAGACGACAGCCTTGTTGCCATGCTTTGGGTATAGTAGCATGTTCTGAGAAATGATATGAAACGCAATAGATTCCCCATACCTTTTACTTCGCGACGAAATAACTAAATGAAAAACAAAAGATGATTTGTATATGCTTATTATTCAATATAAAACATAGCTGCATTTCGTATTGCCTCCTTTGAAATTGGAAATTTCACAATTTTTGTATCAAAGAAGCAGTTCTCAGCTTAAAGGTGCAGAGAGGATTTCACAATCAAGTCCACCTGTAAAAAATGATCGAAAGTACTGGATTTTTGTGCCTGATGTAAAGCGTATCCATCAAAAAACCCCATTGAAGGATTTAAGCTGAGAAGTAGAAAGTTGTTTTTGGCTACAAAACTTTTGAAATTTCTAATTTCGCCTTATAGGAGCAAATGCGAAATTCGGCCTATGTCTTTAATGGAAATATGAGCAAACAGATCGCCATTTTTCTATCTTTTAAGGAATTTCTGTGAGCCAAATAAAGGTAAGAAATCTATTGAGTGTCTCATCTTATATGAAAATACTTTATAACACCAAACTTTGGGCGCCTCAAAAATTCTTGTTTGCCCACCTTTAATCCTTTTCACATGGAGTTGTTATATTTGGTAGAGAAAAACTTTACAACCAGTAACAAAAATAAGAATTTTACATGTTTTAGGGAACATCATTATTTGAAATCTCTCGTTTGCACTTTTAAGGCTTCATAGGTGTTCATGAAGCTTTCTTCAGATGACCCAAAAAGTTTGATCACTTCGGTAAATCTGGGCTCTGGAGACGAAGCTATTAGCGATCAGACCATGGCCCTTAAAGGCGACTCAGAGATTTCCCAAGGATTGCGCCCTTAATTTTCCAACAAAATTGTGTTTTTTGCATCATGCTTGTCTATATACTAACCACTGTGTGAATAGCTGGGCTCAAATCGATGAAATCAAAGTCCTTTATATATAAAATCACAAATTGTTATAAAATTCCGGATCCGGAATTTTGGTTATGCACAGTATCCTATGGCAAGTAATTACTGTATATAAATTTTTACTGCATGAAAACGAAAAATCTGATTCATCTCAAACTTTCTTTGGAATTGAGCATTTTAGGTGATCTTTCTTTAATGCTAATGGGACTATTTTAATTCTTACACAAAAAAATTATATTTTGAAATCTCTGAATCAGCCTTTAACACTTTGCCCATGACCAATAAACAATCACATTCAGGACCATTTCAACAATGCATAATAAATCATTAAAAGCCACAAGAGAACCAAATAAATCATTTAGCCACCACTGGCTCTAATTGGACATCAGACTGATCACAAACTTTCATTTTAAGAATGTTTCATCTCTAAGATTCACATGACTATGTACAATCTTCCATTGGAGCCAATGCATTGTGGGAAGCTACTGATATCATCTATCAAAAGCCACTACTGTGTGACTGGACAAATCTGGACTTGTACAAATACACTTTGGCTGGTGAATTCATGGTTAATATAAGGTCAGAATTTTTTAATTTTTGATGATTTTGAAGAGAAAGAAAGTTTTTCAACAGTACATCACAAATTCCCACACGTGATCGAGGTAAATCAGTCCGCAAGGAGTGAATAAGATGTCATCTGTAATCTTGAGGATTACATCCTGATTTAAATGCCTGTCAACAAACAAGGACGGATTCCCATGCGTGGGTGACGGGTGACATTAGTAATCATCCGTTTTTCTAGTAAAGTGACAGGTGGACGACTTTTTAGTTTGTTTCATTGCTTTTTAGAGTTGTTCTTTGTCTTGGGTGATCCCTTGTGGCAACCCAGCTTGAAAGACTGATTTTTGCTTTTGTGTTTTCTTTTATAGCTTTGTATACACAACTTAGTCTATCTGAAGGAAAGGGGATAGAGCAGTGGTGACCTCTTTGTCTGAGGGAAGAAACCGGGGGAAAGTGAAATTTTTTGGGGCACAACTCAACAATTTGAAAATTTTTAACCAATTTTGGTCAAAAATCTCATTTGTAGTTCCCACTCCCGGTGGGGGGGGGGGGACTCCCACTTTTTTTTTTCAGGTAGGATTGTGCGTCCCCGATTTCCGAACTTGGGGCTTGGGACGGATTTTGTCTCCGAAGTAGGTGGCTTGGGACAATTTTGTGTCCACAAGTAGGGCTTTGGTAGAACTCGGAATGTTGGCTAAATTTCGGTCCTGAGGCCAAAATATTTCTGAAAAGGGGACCTTCAAGACTGACTTATGCTCCAACTGGGGCCTTGGGAACGGCTGGAGAGACGCGTAAAGGGTCTTAAGGGCCCCGAAACATACCCTTACCCCTCTTTCCAATGTCCGTGCCCCCCCATGGGACCCACTCCTACCAAACCAGCAACAAGTCACAGTGATGTTATTCCTCATTTTGATGAGACCATTAGAAATATCGTCAAAATTCCCAGTTATTTTAAAAATGAAGCAGTATGACTTTAGTTGCCTTTATATGGACTCATCCAATAGTCTTTTGTCTACCACAAATGCTTAAATGCAAGAATATAGTTGGGTCATTTTTGAGCAATTCCGTTACCGTTGAGCTTCCCGGGAAAAAAGTATCATTTTCTCAGGTTTGTCTTCTAGGAAGGGTTTAATGAACAAATTTTAGCGGGGTGCACCTCGTGAAAGTGGTGGGCGAATCAGGACGTGGAAAGTTCCTAATACGGTCAAAAATGGGAAAAATGCTTGTTCTTTAAAAAGACAAAGTGGTTCATTCTTGTTCCATGATTATAAAAAAAAGGTCTAGCTTGTACCACCTACAAAGTATGGTTATGGAGCTATAATACAAAATCTTCAAATGTCCAAAGTTCATCACCAAATTCAAATTTCTTAATACTGGCACTGATTCTTTAAACTGGTCTCCAAATTGTTAAACTGCTTTCCCACAAGGGATTGCAGCAAAAGTAGTTGACTCTCTAATTTGTAAATTTGTTTATCGAGAATAAATGGCAATAAGGTCAACCCCATTGACCTCTATTGATCTCCGAATTTTAAAATATGTTAGAACGGTGCAAAATGTTTTTGTCGCATTCTTTGAGGAAAGATGAACGAAATTTGAGCTCATTTTTATTAAATGAACTGGAGCAATTTTTAAGATTTACCCTTTCGTGATGACCTTTGACATTTGACGATTTTTATCTTATATATCCATAACCATACATATAAGTAGGACAACTATACCGTTTTTATCTTGTAACACGACGAACACTTTGGTTACCTTTTTACAGCATCCAAGCATTTTTAAATTTTGACCCCTGTATTATGAATTTCCCCCCCTCCTGGATTCCGCCCACACTTTCACAAGGGGCACCCCTGCCAAATTTGTTCATTAACCTTCATAGAAGACAAATCCACTGAGAAATGATGCTCTGCTCTCCACGGTCACGGAATTGCTCCAAATGACCTCCAGAGATGTAAAAGCATTCTGTCAGTGATACAATGTTTTTGTCAGACTTAAAATCCATCACTTGTCTAATGGATTAGTCCATATAAAGGTAACTAAAGTCCCAACTAGCTTTCATGTTTAAAGATGAATGAACCAAGAGTTAGATATTGTCTTCCGACTGGCTCTCATCAAATGAAAGGAAGAGTCCCTGTGACCTGTTTCCTGGTTTGTGGAGTGGTCACATTTTTTCTTCTGGCTGGGGTGGGGTGGTCAACTGGGAGAAGAAAAAAAGTTGGGGGCATTATCCCCCATTCTTCCTGGTGCTGCCATCAATTTGATCTCATGTAGAGACATTTAAAGGCATACTTGATCTTCTGTCTCCAATGTTGTGTGTCTTTTACCCCGACTGGTCCCCGTTAAAGTGCAACGATAGATTTTCAAATAACGGGTGTCCCAAAAAATGTGAAAATCTGATTTTGGCACTGGTGTAAAGCTTTAAATATCAAATTTAATCCACATCTGTAAGGATTAAGCTGAGAACTCTTTCTTTGGGTCCAAAACTTGTGAAATTTCCTAATTTCGTATAGGAAATTACCTCTGTTTTTCTATTGAATTATAGGTCTAAGCATAACACAAAATCACTTTTGTTTTCATTTTAATTATTTTTGTAACCAATAAAAGGTTAGGGAATCTAATTGAGCGTCTAACCTATATGAAATCACACTCTCACAGAAAATATTGAGGACTGAAATCTCTCGTTGCACCTTTAAGTACCAGCTTTGAGATCCTGTTTATCAGTGGAATAGGGCATCCGTCTAGTGATTGGAAGGTTGGGGTTCAATTTCCTGTGCGTCCCAGTCCTATAAACATTATCCTTTAGGGTTTGCTTCGGTGCTTGCTCCATTAACTGTTTATAACAGTGGTATCATGTATTTGGATCCCCTGTATGTGGTGTGTTTCTAGGACACTGAACACTGACCATACCTTCCTATACTGTAAATATTCAACACAAGTGATTATGGGACTCATATCCCCTTAGTAGAATTAGTCCCAGCTTTTTTTTGAACCTAAAACTATCAAACAAGTGCAATGCCTCCAGAAAACCTCCATTAAATTACAGAATAGTGATTGCTGTGATTACTCCTTAAATTATCAATTGCTCCCTACTCATGTTTTTTTTGGGTGGTGTTTGTGTGTTTTACTTTCTTCTTTAGACGAGTTCATATCACCACGGAAACACTGATTTCCTTAAGGTAAAGATATGAAGTGGAACATCACGGCAATCGTACAACTCCTGAGAGACCAACCAGATTGAAACCTTCTTGATATGTCCAAAATCCCAGGAAGTATGAACACATGTTACATCATATCAAGAGGGGGCAAGTACTTAGTGGAGTTAAAATATGTACGTTTAGAAAGAGTGAACAAAATGTGAGTCCACTCAACAGATTGGAGAAAGTCTTCAATTTCCTGTAATATGTTACAGAAGATACAAATTCAATTTAAGGAGTTAAAGGTTCCAACGCAGAGATTTCACATTCAGGTGTCCTTAAAAATCGAAAATTACTGATTTTGCCCTGATTGTAAAGCTTTCCACAAAAATATCCCCATCTGAAAGGATGAAGCTGACAAATGTTCTTTGGTACACAATTGTTGAAATTTCTAATTTCGTATAGGAGCCAATACGAAATTCGGCCTATGTTTTATATGAAATATAAGCAATTCAAAATCACCTTTTTCTCTCTTTAAAGACATTTCCTGTATTCCAAATCAAGGTAGAATTTATTGAGTGTTTAATCTATAATGAAAAATAAACCCAAATTTAGACACACTATCTCTCGTTGCACCTTTAAGAAAGGCTATCAAGCCTGGAAAGGATTTATAGAAGGCTATCAAATCCTGTAAGATGTTGCAGAAGAACTATCAATTCTAATTTAGGGTGTTCAGAAGGCTATCAAGTCATGTAAGGATATTACAGAAATACTCAGTCCTTTAAGGATGTTTTACAGGAAGGCTATCAAGTTCTCTAAGGTGTTCAGGAAGGCTATCAAGTCCTGTAAGTAATGTCGGAAGGCTATCAAATCATTTAAGGAAGTTAGAGAAAGGCTCTCAGTCTTGCAGATGTATGTTACGAAGCTATCAGTCCTGTAGGATGTTCAGACGGCTAATAGTCCTGTAAGGATGTACATTGAATTCTGTTACAATGTTGCGGAAGGCTATCAAGTGCTACAAGGGTGTTAAAGGAAGGCTAAAAAGTCCTGTAAGGATGTTACAGAAGCTATCAAATCTTGTAAGGATTTTACCGGAAGGCTATCAAGTCTTTGTCAGATTTGCAGAAAGGCTATCGAGTCCCGTAAGGATGTTTCCAGGAAGGCTCTCAAGTCCTGTAAGGATGTTAAATTAAAGGCTAGCAAGTATTAGGATGTTGCAGAAAGGCTATCAAGTATTGTAGGATGTTACAGGAAGGCAATCAATTTCTTTAAGGTGTTCATTAAGGCTATAACGTACTCTAAGGAGTTACAGGAAGGCTATCAAGGTTTATTTAAGGATATACAGGAAGGCTATCAAGTCCTGTAAGGATGATGTGCATAAAGGCTACAAGTCCTTAGACTGTTACAGAAAGGAGGCTGTCAAGTCCTGTAAGAATGTTAGAGGAATTCTATCACGTCCTTAAGGATGTTGCAGAAGCTTCATATTCGTAAGGATGTTGCAGGAAGGCTATCAAGTATTGTAAGAATGGTTACAGGAAGGCAATCAAGTTTTCTCTAAGGGTTACAGGAAGGCTATCAATTTATGTAAGGGTGTTACAGGAATGCGATCAAGTCCTATAAGGGGACTTAGGGTCTATTCATTTTGAACCGATCGTCCTTTAAAGGAAAATTAAAACAACATCTATTCTTGTTGACATTGATCTAGTTAAGCGTGAAATCCTTAATGTAAAAGTGACCTTGTGTTTATCTTATGTCAGATGGCTTGGCATATTTCACTCTTTCTACAAAAGATGGATAGTATTTTTCCTCTCTCTGTGAATGTTACGTTTTTGATGCCAGATGAATTACAAATTATTGGAGTCCATGTTTAATTATCTTTGACACAGGAAGAGTTTGAATGAATGCTGATTGTTGTATTCCACCAGGGACCCGTTCCCAAACTCGTAGAACCCACGGTTACTAACTCATGCGTATGTCCTTTATAACAGCACCTTTTCATACCAGTTTATTTACCGGCTTGGGACAAATTTGTCCACAATCAGAGGCTTACAAGTATGCACGTAGATTTACGATTGCGTTTCGGGAACGGACCCCAGAAAGTCAAATAGATTTGGGTATTGAGAATGGTCTGTGTATCAAATGAGTTTGAGATCACAACGGAACAGGGGGCACTTGTCCACGGGGAAATTGCATGGTTTGAGGCAGATTTTCTCGTTGAGGTGGTTTTGAGGCAGCTTTTCCTGGTTGGAGTTCAACAATGTCTGGTGAGCAGCCAAAAAAGGCTGAATTTAGCACGATTTCAAGCCTTTTCCTTCTTGGGTCCCAAAAGCTCCCTGGGGTGCAACCTACTCTTTGAGTGGAATTGAAACTTAAAAAACTCTATAGTGGGATATTTTAAACTTTATTATCATATGTCGTCGTATATATAAATTGGTCTACTTTTGAAATCCAAAAATGTGCTGATCATAAGACATTAAGGTGCATGTATTGGGGGGGTAGGTACTCGCCTTTTGCATTGTGGAACAATTTGAACTTCTTTTCACCGTTTTGAGACAGAGGGAGTGGTGTTTAGAGCTATAAATTGGATATGTTATGTTTTGAAGTCTTCTCCAGGGCCGAAAGGCTTGTTTTGTTTTTTTATTTTTTGAAATTTGTATATTTTTTTTTTTAAGTTTAGCAGTTTCACATTCAACAACTACAAATTAATTCCTTTGGGAACATTATTTTGCATGCTTTTAAGTAAATGTACAGTTCTTAAATTAAAAGGGTGAATAAGCCTAAAAGAAATCCCACTATTTAGTATAGATATAAGCAACTTATGTATATTGCCCATCCCTATTCAAAAGTTCTAACACACAATGTATTATACTTTTGGATGGGTTTGACCAGAATAAGGTGGAAATGATGGAGAAAGCCGAGAAGGAGGTATGTCCACAACTATTCCCAGGCTTTCATGCAATTCAAATTTATGCACATTTTATACTGTCAAACTTCCAAATTTTGCACCAAATGTTATAACTACAGCCTAAAAACTTGAAAACACTTCAATAGCACAAGCTTATAAATTCTATCGGGCTGGAGCAGATGGATCCCATGCACCCCTATGGTTGGAACAACTGGAATCAAGTACATGCCTCATACGCACGGTTCAAGAAATGTTTATTTCCCGGTGAGGAGATTCTTATTTTGTGAAATTTCACATGAGGTCGGAGGTTTAAGGTGGGTCCCATAGTTAACTCAAGATTGACTAGATAGGTCTAACATCATTATTCTCAATACATGACCATGATAAAACGAATACAAACTAATAGTTTGTGTCTAGCTCTGTCTTAAAATACTGAAGGTTTCAGGTCCCAGATATGACATAATAACAAAATACAGATTTTTTTCATATTTTTACATTTGAATTTTTACTGGCTAACCCTGGACCACCTATTTTCAATTTCTTTGCAGATCATGAAAGCAGAGATACTTTTTGCAAAATATCTATGCTGTGGGTATTGCATAAATATCCAAAACTCAAGATGTGGGCATTTTTACTAGAAACTGTGATTTATTCTCTTAAAATCTTGTCCTATTAGGAAAAAAAATCCAATATCTTGAGTTTTTAATATTACAAAATACTCATGTATTGAGAATAATGATTTTAAGACCTATCTAGTCTTGAGCTATCTATAGGACTCACCTTAAAGTCAGTTTCAATCAGCTCATATTTCCTGCAAGGTGCATTGTGCATTTCCTGGGAAGGAAGCAGCTTCTCAAATTCCCCACTTTTTTGAGCCATGCTCATATGAGGTATTGAATGCATGTAGAATAGCATGCATGGTCAGATCATGATCAATGCATGGGTGTCACATGCACAGCACGTGACAACCATGCCCTGATCATGACCTTACCATGGTTATTCCACATGTTTTCAATACCCCATATCAGATGTGTCTTCCATAGAGGTATATCTGGAAATTCATCTGGAATAGCCCATATTTGCACTGCTATACGTGGATCCTGGGTTTCCTACCGGAAATCATTTTTTACCGAAATTCCTATCCCACAATGCACCAACGATGTACGAGTAGATAAAATAAATAGCGCATATATATTCTATGGTGTTTTGTGTCACACGGTCATTTAACTGTGCGAAAACCGTTTGCTGTACATAAATTTTACCAGTAACGAGTACTCTTTGATTGCCTTCTAATTTTTGTGCCACAAAATGTGCGCGTAGTTTAAAGGAGTTGCACTAAACCACGAGCATGCATGGAGTGATGCATATCTACTCGTACATCGTTGGCGCATTGTGGGATAGGAATTTCGGTAAAAAATGATTTCCGGTAGGAAACCCAGGATCCACGTATTCAAGTATTTCTGTATTAGCTGCGAGTTCAAA